>VMDO01038230.1:0-13665 GCA_007922755.1 Pedetes capensis
AAAAGAAATTTGACTGGACAATAAAGAAAAAATATATAAACAAAAGTTAGATACATATAAGAAGAGGAATAAAAAACTAGAAGCCTGAGAAAACAGATAGACAGCAAGGGATAAAAAAACTTAAAAAAAATACATTAGGAAAAGAGAAATGAGAAAAACAAAATTAAAAATGAAAAGAGAAAAAATAAGGGACTTTTTAATAGTTGTACAATGGAAAAAAGCAAATGCTGTATTACTCTGTACCCCACCAACACTTATCAATAAAGGGAAAAAAAAGTAAAAAAAGGCAAATTATTGGAGCTGCTTCTTTCTGCGTTCTCTAATATTGGAGTCCACTAGATGGAGGCAGTGGTCAGTTGAAGTTGGAATCTCTTATCTTTCCTACTACTCATGTAGGTGCTGAGCCTGGACTCATCCAGGGTAGATGTCTTGCAGGGCTGCCTTCACTATGAGAACCTCTCTTTTTGTTTACCTGGGACCTCTGTTAGCCACATCTTGCTTTGCTGCTTGTGGGTTGGACAGATTCTCACACATGCCTGAGACTTCCCATTTTGTGCCCCCTGGGGTAGTTAATGTCCAAGCCAAGGATATTTCCAGGCTTTATTGGACGGGGTGGTGGGGGCAAATGGCACATTGAGATCTGTACTGAATGATATGCCTCAGTGCTTTCATAACCTGCCCAAAATTGAACACTCAGAGGGCACAAGGAGGCAGCAGGGATCCAGTACCCTACTGTTACTGAGCCTCAGCGTTGTAAGTCGTACAAGCTGTGAACTGCGTGGAAGATACCTGGTTCCAGAAGTGCAGACACCTGCTGATTTTGCAGTTCTCCTGAAGAGATAGAGGTGGCTTATCCCCCTAGGAAGTAGGGCTACTATCCACCTGCCTGAAGCCTCCTGCTGCCTGAACTTCTTAGTATGTTGGCATACCACTCCCCCTTCTCTTAACTGCCTGCCACAGCTGTGCCTCACCCTGGGATTGTGACAGATTGCTCCCAGGTTCCCTGACCTATACTCATTCCTTGTTTTCAGGCCCCTGGAGTAGCTCAGTCTCATATAATGTTTTTTCTCTCAGAATGGTACCCAGTCACAGCCCTCTGAGATATGGGAAATGGCATAATGGATCTCTTCTCCAATGCTGACCATTCACTCAGGAAGAGCTACTGTCTCACTAAATCCCCCAGATGCATCCAAGGGTTTCAAGGACTGTGGGATTTCCTGTGGGACTGTCAGTCTCTTCACCAAGGCTGTGTGGCTTACTTTTTCATGAGGCTTCTGTTTCTCCTCCCCCATTCAAGAGTCATGGCTGGAGACATGTCCTGCTCACTCTTCCCTGCTGTGTAACTCTTCTGTTCTCTGGGCTTTGAAACCATCTTATCACCTCCTTTGTGATGTCTGTGTTTTTCCAGTTGTTCTCTCTTTGGAATAGTCTATTCTTTTGTTTTCTGACTGCTTTGTTTCACCATGTCACACAGAGGCTTCTTCTAATCTGCTATTTTATCCCTGAAGTCTCTATAGTGTAATGTCAATAGGTATTACAAGAAAGTATCTAATATAAAAGATCCCAAAGCAATGACAAGGACAGCAGCAAAATTCAAAGAGAAAAGAGACAACAGTGGGAACCAAAAAATAAGACTTGTAAAACAACACTATATTATTAATATCATCAGAGAGATATGAGAAGATACTGTTACATACTTAAGAGCAGTATGCTGTAAAAACCGAAGGTTCAATAAATGAAAAAGAGCTCTTAGAAATTGAAAATATTTTTGCATAAATTTTAAAAAATCAGTAGAATTGAAATTTAAAATTTAGGATCTATCCTAGAGAGTAGAATAAAAATAAATAGTGATAGAAAAAGTTACAGAAAAGACAAGAAATTTGAAGGATTCAGTACTGGAGGGCCAAATTAAACCAACAGAAGTTCCATTTATTTATTTATGTTTTCCTTTGCAGTGCTAGGGATCACCAATAGAAGATAGAAGTTCTGTAAAGTCACAATACAAAAAAACCCAAAAATTAAAGAAATACTATAATTCCTAGCATGGTAGGGTATGAGTATACAGATTGAAAATGTCCACCAAGTACCCAGAACAATGAATGAGAAAATTAAGTCTAGTAATGTAGATTACAATGAAATTTCAGAATATAGAATAAAAAGAAGATTCTAAAAGCTTCCAGAAGGGAAAAATATATTGTATACAAATTATCACAAATAATATTAGGAAAAACTTTTTCAACTGTATCTCTAGAATATAGAAGACAAGTTCTGAGGGAAAATAACTTCTAAATGTGCTAGGCCAAATAATGCTCCCAACCCCAAAAATGCCCCAATGTGTCTGTCAGTTTGTCATGTTGTAGGGGCTTGTATGTTACTGCGATGCCGAAAGCTATGCCACAGGGATTTCAGATACTAATGGGCCACCCATGGTGGGCAGGTTTCAGTTGAACTTCCAGACTAAGACAGACTAGGGAGAAGGACCTGGCAGCCCACTCCTGAAACAATTATGCACTGAAAACTCTATGAATAGCAGAAAAGCACTGTCAAATACAGTGTCACAAAATGAGCCCCCCAGGTTGGAAAGCACTCACAAGATGACTGGGGAAGAGTTGCCTTCTTAAAGTAGACTCCACATTAATGATGGGAATGGAGTAGATCCCCTGGGACCTCTATTTGCTGATGTGGCACTATTCAAAATGAGAAGAAACACAGTGGCTGTAACATTAGGCTCAAACATTAAAAATAAAGGTCATTTGTATGGCACAGTGTCAGGTAGTGTTTCATTTTGTTGTACCTAGGGTCACTGTGAGTTAGACCCAACTCGACAGTACCAGCAACAACCCCCAAAATGTTCTCATCTTAATCCATGGACTTGTGAATATGTTACTTTACATAGGAAAAAGGAGTTTTTGTAGGTAGCAGTCAATTGAAGACACTGAGATGGGGAATTCATCCTGGATTATCTGGGCAGGCCTAATGTAATAACAAAGACCCTTATAAAATGGAGGCAGAAAGGCCAAAGAAAATGTAAAGGAGATGCGAATACTATACCAGAAATTGGAATAATATCCTTTGAACATGAAGGAAAGGGTCATGTGCCAAGGAAACTGCAAAATGTAGGGAAAGCGATTTTCCATGGGTTCTTCCTCAATGAACCTTGTCAGCACCTTGATTTTGTTGTTATTAGGTGCTGTCTGAGTTGGTATCTGACTCATAGCGACCCTATATACAACAGGTGAAACACTATTGTCAGTGCTTTTCTGCTGTTCATAGGGTTGTCAATGGCAGATTGGTTTTGTGGGAGTGGGTTGCCGGGTCTGTCTCCCAAGCCTACAGCACCTGGTGGTCCCAGGCGGTCTCCCATCCAGGTACTAACCAGGCCCAACCCTGCTTAGCTTCCGAGATCTGAAGGTTCGGATGCCACAGGAGAACAGCTGCAGGCTCACCTTGATTTTAACCCACTGAAAATATTTTCTGATTTATGACAAGAAGAATAAGTTTTCATGTGTATTTTTGTTGTTTTGTTATGTTTTTGTTTTTGTTTCAGTGCAGGGCATGGAATCCGGGACCTCATGCATGTTAGGCAAAGAAAATTGAAATAAAATGTAAATAAAATAAAAATCTTACATGAAAGGAAATATAACAACATATTCAATACATGCTTAAACTATGAGTAATGTTTACAAAGTGATAGTAATGTAATTGCTGAATTTGATTTTCTCAAAAACTGGAAGAGCAGTATCTTTATGAATACATAAAAAAGCCAAATTGTCACATTTTTAGTAGGAAATCAACAGATAGTACCTAAGAAACTGAAAAATCAAGAGATAGCAGTATAAGCTCTTTATTAAATACCATTGTTGTTGTTAGATGCCGTCGTGTCAGTATTCAACTCATAGCAACACTCATAGTGTTTTCAATGGCTGACTGTTTCGGCTGACTGTTCTATGAATAGCAGAAAAGCACTGTCAAATACAGTGTCACAAAATGAGCCCCCCAGGTTGGAAAGCATTGCCTTGGGAGTGGATTGCCAGGTCTTTCTCCCATTTTTACATTGCTGGGAATTAAACTTGAGACCTCAGAGACTGCAGCGCAGCGCTCTACCTACTGAGCTAAATCCCAGCCCAATTAAATACCATAGGTAATAGGCAAAATTGTTTAAAGTTACTGTCCTTCAGGAGTGAGAATCAGGAATGGAGTGGGGTCAGGAAAGCGGACTGTTGATTTTCACCATACTAATATTAATATTTTAAATTGACACATACGTTAGTAATTCAATAAAATTAAAATTTTAGGCAGTTTATTTTTTTAGTGTTGGGGATTGAACCCTAGATTTTATGCATGCTAGATTAGTGCTCTATCATTGAGATATATCCCCAGCCTAAATTTTAGTTTTAAAACGAATCATTCCCATAAAAAATATATTTTTGGTTTTAGCTTAATTCTTTTGAAATGTACGCATGTTCTAACCTAGAAACCACTTTTTTTTTTTTTTCTGCAGTACTCGGGGGTTGAACTCAGGACCTTGCACATGCTAGGCAAGTGTTCGGCCACTGAACTCCACCCTCAACCCTCTCATTTTTATTTGTATCTCACTAGTTATGCAGGCTACCTCTGGCCTCAAACTTCCAACCCTCCTGCTTCAGCCTCCTGAGTAGCTAGGATTACAGGCATGTGCCATGTGCCTGGTTCTAAAACTCATGATTAGTGAGACATGTAAAAATCCTCTTAAATATGTTGCCACATCTGGCACTTACTCCCCACCATCACCTGTAGGGCTTGTTGAATTCTCCAATCTCATTATATGTCACTGGCTTCTTTGCTTATTATGCTCTACCTACATTGTAATTTTTCATTTTTCTGTTTAGTCAAGGCCCTTCCCTTGATGGTCTGCCCATACTCTATCCACTTTGCCTGGAAGGTTATTCTCTTTCTCTGTTTTTTTTTTTTTTGGTTGGCTCCTTACCATTCAAGCCTCACTTTAAACATTACTTCTATACAGAAGTTTTCCCTGACCACACCACCTGTTATATTCTCTTGCACAGCTGTGTTCTTTATCATACTTTATCACAATTTTTAAATCATTTTTGCATACATGTTTGTATGCTCCATCTCAACTGTAAGTTGTCTAGTGCCTATGTATATAGCACAGGGACTTGCATATAGTAAGTACTTCATGAGCATTTCTAAATAAATTTGTTTTGTTGTTGTTGTTTCTTTGTGTTGTAGTAATGAGGAATTGAACCCAGGACCTGACACATGCTTTTTACAATCATTAAACTGCTGAGCTCCCCAGCCCATTTTTTGCTTTCTATTTTGAGACAGGGTCTCACTAAATTACACAAGCTGCTTCTGGCCTCGAAACTGCCATCCTCCTGCCTCTGCCTCCTAAGTCACTGGGATTACATTCATGAGCTAGCACACCTGCCTAAAAGTTGTTTTTCGTAAGTGATATAGCCATGTCTCTGCCATTGGTAAATAATGGTATATTATAACCTGTATTTTTGATTGTGCATTAGCAAAAATTAAAGATGACTGAAACAAAAAAAATCATACAACTTACACCTTTCTGACAAGTTGAGGTCTGGAGAAACTTCCAACTTACAATGCCGCTTGTCTCATCTAAGCACTAGCCCTTTATTATAAAATATAGATTCATAACAATATCTGGAATTTGAGCAGTTATTGACTAAAGAAGTTCACACTCAGACTATGCTCATGCTCCTCGTATCAATATTTTATCATTTGCAGTTGAGTTATGATAATTTTATAAACTAGGAGGCCAATTAACAGTGTTTGACCATAGAGAAGGCATATATTCATCTATTCACGCTCATATATATATGCCTTGCTTACAAAATGCTTGGTAATGAGATATGTAACCTGGTCTTGGACTCGGTATAATAGACTTAAATGCTTGATTGTGGTGACTTGTTCTGTACTCAACTTAAAGAAAGCATTTCATATTTTTTGATCTTTGACATTGTGGCCTGGGAAGGAATGTGATTTTAAAAAATCACAAATATTTGTTATAATTATTTTGGCAATATTGCAACTTTAATATGATTTGTAGTATAATTTTCTACAAGAGCAACATGATGTCTAGATAGTATTTTTTTAATCCTAAAATTTTAGTCTGAGTAAATGAAATCAGACCTATAACGCATCTACCACAGGGCTTGGCATGTTAGAAGTGTTAACTAAAAATTAATTGCTTTGCTTTCCTTGGCTCTGATGACACAAGTAGTGGCAGAGCTAATTATTATTCATTACAAGCTATTAACACTCTAATTCTTTACTTGTACATTGGAATTTTAAAAACCTAAATCGGGGCCGGGTGTGGTGGCGCACGCCTGTAATCCTAGTGGCTCGGGAGGTGGAGGCAGGAGGATCGCAAGTTGGAGACCAGAGGCAGTCTGTGTAACTTAGCGAGACCCTGTCTCAAAAAGTAAAAAAATGGGCTGAGGGTGAAGCAGTCCAGCACTTGCAGAACATGCAAGCGTGAGGCCCTAGGTTCAATCCCCACTACCACACACACACACACACACACACACACACACACACAAAAAAAAAAAAAAAAAAAAAAAAAAAAAAAAAAAAAAAACCTAAGTCTGAATTTGCTTTATTTATTTCAGCTGAGTGTTTCTGTTCTTTCATATTTTCTTTGCTTTCTTTTATATCGTATTTTCTTTTTCTGAATTGTAATTTTGTTAGCTCTCTTGTTCACTCTTGGATAAATGAAGACATCATTAAGATTTTGAAGAAACTAGACAACCTAGCCTGACAAGGGCAGGTTTTATAGACAGTCAGGGGATGAGGGAGGGATTGGGAGAGCTGTTATCAGCCGAAGTGGCTGTAGTGATATCCTACAACACGGTGAAGGAGGGTGGTCTCATCTTGAGGGTGCTGAGTGAACTTTTTTGACCTTTCTTGTCTTCCTTCAGGTGGAAATTGCTGAGAAGGGTCATTTCTCAGGCACAGGCTGCGCCCAATTGCAGAAAAGAGAACTCAACAACAAACATGTTAATCCTTGACAAAATATGTTAACACTGAATTTACTTATGTAGGAACTCTTGTTCTCAAACCTAACATTTCCATCTTTTGCTTTTGTTAAAAAAAGAAAAGGAAAAGGGGCAACTTTCTTTTAAACTATTTCTTGCATGTCTTTTGGGTGGTGTGGGCAACCTGAAAGAAAATTACCATTGGCAGAGTGATAGCCCTTTTTAGGATTTAGAGATTGTAAAAAGATTATCTGGCCCAAACAAGTAGAGGAACAAAGTGAGCAGATAGCTCTCAGATGAAGGTGATAGGCAAAGCCAGCTACACTGGGCAAAATCCAGGATTTGTAGAATTTAGAACTTAATGGGTAGCATTAAGAGTATAGATTAGTATTATAAACTTCAGTCCTTAGGGAGATGGGAGACTGGGAAACAGTGAGAGGAAAGAGATAGTACGGTCAAAATTATTAACCACATTGTCAGATAAATCAAGTGCATATAGAAAATTCTGAAATGGGTTATGGAATACATATGATTGGTTATGTTTGGATAACAACAGAAATTATTTAGGCCCAAGGGAGGATATAAAGTCTTATTAAGAGAAAGAAGACAACAACAAAAATAGCCAAAAGGATTACTGCCAATAACCAAGAAGACCTGAAGTCACAGATGGGAGAGGACTGTGTCTGTTCTGGTTTGTCTCTGTTGGTTCTTTTCATCTGCAGATGTAACAATTCCAGGGGCTCCATACTTTATTCTTTATGCATTCTGATGAGACAAACTGCTTTGGGATTTAAAGGAAAACATTTCCAGATATCTGGGGATGGGTTAGAAAATTTAATTAGGGATCTGTGTATCCAATAAGGAAGTCCTTGGACTTTAGCTGCTGTGGGCGTGGCCAAAGTCACCATGCATGGTGTCAATCATTTTTGTCTTAATTGTTTATTGGAGTGTGGGGACTTAATATAGATAAAGGTGCTGATAGTGGCAGCTGGTTGGGTCCCCAAAGAGACAGGGAATGTTGAGGTAAGGTCTACAAAGTCTTTTAGCAGTTGGCATATCTGCATAAGAGTGGGGAGATAGTCACCCAAAGGTCCAGGATCTCTGGGAAGTAGGCCTCAAGAAAAGGGATGCCTGTACATGATTTCAAAGGGGCTATAAAAAGTTGGAGATCTGAGAGTTGCTCTGATTCTCATTAAGGCCAGTGGAAGGAGTTCTGTCCATGGCCATCTTAGTTCTTGTGTTAGTTTAGCTAGATGGATTTTCATTTTTTCTACCTTTCCTGAGGAGCAGGGGAGATAGAGATTTTGGAGGCTCCAAGAAATTCCAAGGGAGGCAGAAATAAGGTGCTTATTTGTCTGGTGAATGCAGGGCCATTATCAGACTGGAACGTGGAGGGGAGGCCAAAACAAAGCAAAATTTGAGAATGTAACATACCAGTTACAGTAGATGCAGATTCAGAGACAGTAAGGAAAGTCTCTACCCAACCTGAGAAGGTTTCTACTCATACCAGAAGGTACTTAACCATTTTGATGAGGGGTGGGCATATGAGTAAAGTCTACATGCCAATCTTGCCTGGGGATATGACCTCTAGCTTGATGTGTTGGAAAAGAGAGAGGGCAAAGACCCCCTTGTGGAGAAAAGACAGAACAGATGTTATAAATGCAAGTGATATTGTGTACCTGTCTGGAAAGATGGGTGCAAATCACCAGTGGGCATAGCATGAAGATGAGGGGCCTATGGCCAACATGAAGGGAATTGTGAAAATACTGTAAAATCTTATCTGTGTGGGCCTCTGCAATGATGTATTTGCCTTGAAAAATAAGCCAGGGTCCTTCCATTTGTAACGGTTGGGAAGTGTAGAGTTCCCTCTGAGACGGAGAATAGGCAGTTTGGAGTGTGAACAGGGACGAATATTGTCCTGCTAGTGATGGGGGTGGCCGTAGGGTAGCTCGTTTAGCTTCTGTGTCAGCCACATTATTGCATCATGTAATGGGGTCAGTGCCCTGTTGATGACTCTTGCAGTGAATTATAGTGGCTTGCAAGGGGAGATGTGCAGCCTGGAGAAGCTTAAAAATTATGGAGGCATTAATAATGGAAGTGCCTTTTGTAGTTAAGAAGCCTTGTTCATTCCAGATGCTGGCATGGGAATGAACAACATGCAAGAAGTATTTGGAATCAGTGTATATATTTATTGGGAGATCCTTTGTTAGTGTAAGGGCACACGTGAATCTAATTAATTCACCTTTCAATGAGATTGTACCAAAGGGCAATGAGCCAGACTCAGTAGTGGTAGAATTAAGGATTATAACATATCCTGCCCAATGAAGCCCTACATGGTGGAAGGAGCTGGCATCTATGAACCAGGTGTCTTCAGCCCATGAGAAAGTAGTGTCAGTGATATGTGGAAATGGATGATGTTGCATGTCAAGGATATCAGAACAGCCATGTATGGTTGTAGCAGTAGGAACAGGCAGAAGAGTGGCAGGATTTAGAGGAACATATTTGGCTAGAGTGATGAGGAGCTTCTATAAAGAGAGTATGAAAGTTTTGTAGGCAAACGAGGGCAGCATTTGCAGGGCTCTATGTGTTACCAGTGGGAGGAGGATGTGGCAATCCACTCCCGAGGCAATCTCAAAACAATCAGCCATTGAAAACACAATGGGGGTCGCTATGAGTTGGGCATGACTCACCAGCACCTAACAACAACAACACGTGTTAGTAAATAATGAGATTATGAGAGAACTAAGCAGTGATAGATCCATGAATAGTGATCTTAGAGCTCTCATGGTTTAAAGTGTGGCTGCTTGCAAAGGCACAAAGGAAAGTTGACCACCCTTGTATTATGGGATCAATCTGCCTGGAAAGGTTTGCTATTACCTTGAGATCAGGTCCTGAATGTTGTCCTAAAAAACCTAAAGCCAAACTTTGTTTTTCCTTGGTGAAGAGGATGAAGGGCTTTGTGAAATCTGGAAGAGTGAAAAGAGGGGCTGAGATTAGAGCTCACTGAAGGTGTTTAAATGAAGATTGGATTGGTGTAGTAGGGTCTAGTGGTTCTGATAAGTCTCCTTTTGTGGTCTCATAGAAAGGTTTGGCTAGCAGGGCAAAGTTAGGGACCCACAGCCTGAAGTAACTTAGAGACAGAGAAAGGAAAGAAGTTTCCATTTGGTAGTGGGAGGTTCTATAGGGGCAATTAAGGTTACACAGTGTATAGGAATGCTACATGTAGTGGGAGTTAAAGCAAGATAACTAATCAGATAACTAATATAAGATTGTATGAGCTGGGACTTAGAGGGAAACCCGAGAGCTTTTATCTGCTAGGAGTTTAGCAGAATTATTAGGTGTTGTTCTGCCGGTTTTAATGAGGGATTCTAGAGAAGTAAATCATCCACATATTGTAGGAGGGTGGAGGGTTTAAGGATGATAAATCAGAGGCAAGCACCTGTCCAAACAGGTGGGGGCTGTCCCTAGATCCTTGCAGAAGGGATGTTAGTGTTGAGACAAGTGAATATTAGGGTGAGTCCAAGTAAATGCAAATAAACTCTGAGAGTTAGGATGAAGTGGGATTGTGAAGAAGAAATCTTTCAAATCTATTACAGAAATATGTGTTATGTTAAGGAAAATGAGGATAGGGCATAAGGATTAGGGACCAAAGGATGTGGAGGAAGACACCCTGATTAATTATCCGGAGGTCCTGCACCAGTCTGTATAAGCCATCCAGTTACTGGACAGGGAAGATAGGGATATTATAGGGAGAAGAGGTGGGTCTCAGAATGCCCTTTTGTAAAAGTTTATAAAAAATGAGCTTAAAACCTTGTTCTGTTTTATGTGGGATAGGATAATTTTTTTTGAGAGGGAAAAGAAGTTGTTGTTGTTGTTGTTAGGTGCTGTCGAGTTGAGTCCGACTCATAGCGACCCGATGTACAGCAGACTGAAACACTTGCCAATTCTGTGCCAGGCAAACGATCTTATTTATGTTTAAGCCCATTGTTGCAGACACTGTGTCAATCCATCTGGTGGAGGGTCTTCATCTTTTGCGTGGACCTGCCACTCTTCCAAATGTGATGTCCTTCTCCAGGGATTGTTCTCTCCTGACTACATGTCTGAAATATGTAAGATGCAGTTTGGCCATTTTTGCTTCCAAGGAGCACTCTGCTTGTACTTCTTCTAGGACAGATTTGTTGGTTCTTTTGGCAGTCCATGGCTTATGCAATAGACGTCTCCAGCACCACAATTCAAAAGCATCAATTCTTTTTCTGTCTCTCTTGTTCAATGTCCAGCTTTCACAACCATATGATGCCACTGAAAATACCATGGCATGAGTCAGATGCACCTTCATCTTCAATGTGACATATTTGCTTTCCAATACTCTAAAGAGATCTTTTGCCACAGCTTTTCGTAGAGCAATGCGTCTTTTGATTTCTTGACTGCTGCTTCCACGGGTGTTGATTATAGAGCCAAGCAAAGCAAAATCTTGGACAACCTCAATCTTTTCTCCACTTATGGTGAAGTTGCGTGCTGACCCAGTCGTAAGGATTTTTGTTTTGTTGATGTTTAGTCGTAACCCATATTGAAGGCTATGATCTTTGATCTTCATCAGTAAATGTTTTAAATCTTCTTCACTTTCAGCAAGCAGAGTTGTGTCATCTGCGTAACGCAGGTTGTTAATGAGTCTTCCTCCAATCTTGATGCCACGTTCTTCCTCATAAAGTCCAGCTTCTCGAATTATTTGCTCAGCATATAAATTGAAGAGATAGGGTGAAAGTATACAGCCCTGTCGCACACCTTTCTCAACTTTAAACCACTCAGTGTTTCCTTGTTCTATTTGAACAACTGCCTCCTGGTTCATGTACAGATTTCTCACGAGCACAATCAGGTCTTCTGGTATTCCCATTTTCCAAAGTGTTATCCATAATTTGTTATGATCCACACAATCAAATGCTTTTGCATAGTCAATAAAACATAGATAGACATCTTTCTGATATTCTCTGCTTTCAGCTAATATCCACCTGACATCAGCAATGATGTCCCTGGTTCCCCGCCCTCTTCTGAATCCCGCTTGATTTTCCGGTAATTCCCTGTCTATATACTGCTGCCGTCGCTTCTGAATGGTCTTTAGTAGAATTTTGCTTCTGTGAGATATTAATGATATTGTCCGATAGTTTGCACATTAAGTTGGATCCCCTTTTTTGGCAATAGGCACAAATATGGATCTCTTCCAGTCAGTTGGCCAAGTAGCTGTTTTCCAAATCTGTTGGCATAAACATGGTAACACCTCCAGTGCTGCATCTGTTTGTTGAAACATGTCTATTGGTATCCCATCGATTCCTGGAGCCTTGTGTTTTGCCAGTTCTTTTAAGTCAACTTCCACTTCGTCCTTCAACACCATTGGTTCCTCTTCATATGCAACCTCTTGGAATGGTTGGTCATCTACCAATTCTTTCTTGTATAATGACTCTGTGTATTCTTCCCATCTTCTTTGGATGTTTCCTGAATCATTTAATATTTTCCCTGTAGAATCTTTCACTACTGCCACTCGAGGCTTGAATTTTTTCTTCACTTCCTTAAGCTTGAGAAACACAGAGCGTGTTCTTCCCTTTTGGTTTTCTGCCTCCAGCTCCTTGCACATGTCATTATAATATTTGTTTTTGTCTTCTCGAGCTGCCTTCTAAAATCGTCTGTTTAGTTCCTTAACTTCATCATGTCTTCCTTTTGCTTTAACTGCTCGACGTTCAAGGGCAAGGTCCAGTGTCTCTTTTGACATGTAATTTGGTCTTTTCTTTTTTTCTTGTCTTTTTAAGAACTTTTTGCTTCCTTCTTGAATGATATCTTTTATGTCATGCCACAACTCTTCTGGTATCCTGTCATTTGTGTCTAATGTATTAAACCTATTTTTGAGGTCTCTGAACTCAGGTGGGATATACTCAAGGTCATACCGTGGCTCTCGTATACTTGTCCTTATTTTCTTCAGCTTCAGTTTGAACTTGCATATGAGAAGTTGATGGTCTGATCCACAGTCAGCACCTGGTCTTGTTTTGACATTTTGTACAGAGCTTTTCCATCGTGTCTTTCCACATATGTAGTCAATTTGATTCCTGTATGTTCTGTCTGGTGAAGTCCATGTGTATAGTCTCCGTTTATGATGTTGAAAAAATGTATTTGCAGTGAAAAGGTCATTGGTCTCACAAAATTCTATCATGCGATCTCCAGCTTCGTTTCTGTCACCAAGACCATATTTTCCAACTACTGAGCCTTCTTCTTTGTTTCCAACCTTTGTTTCCAAGAAGGTTTCCAACCTTCTTTGTTTCCAGTCACCAGTGATTATCAGTATGTCTTGATTGCATGTTTGATCTATTTCAGATTGCAGAAGCTGATAATAGTCTTCCCTTTCTTCATTTGTGGCCTTAGTGGTGGGTGCATAAATTTGAATAATAGTCATATTAACTGGCCTTCCTTGGAGGCGTATGGATATTATTCTATCACTGACAACATTGTATTCCATGACAGATCTTGAAATGTCTTTTTTGATGATGAATGCAACCCCATTTCTCTTTAGTTTATCTTTCCCAGCATAGTAGACCATATGATTGTCTGACTCATAATGGCCTATGCTGGTCCATTTTAGCTCACTGATGCCTAGAATGTCAATGTTTATGCACTCCATTTC
>VMDO01038231.1:0-13660 GCA_007922755.1 Pedetes capensis
TTTAAGATAGAAACTTTTCCTGTAGTGGTCTTTGTTTCTATCTTGTTAGAACAATTACATGTGATTTCTAGTCCATTTATATTGACCTCATTCTTATCTTCCCTCCCCCCCTTTTAATGTGATCTGACCTTTGAGTAGGATTTTTCCTTCTTGTAATTTTGAGTCAGTTCTCTCATATGAGTGAGAACATGTGTTGTTTTTCTTTCTGAGCTTGTGTTTGTTCACTTAAAATAATTTTCTCTAATTCCATCCATTTTGCTACGAATGACCCTATTTCATTTTTCTTGATTGCTGAATAGTATTCCATTGTGTATATATACCATAGTTTTTTTATCCATTCTTCTGTTGAAGGGCACTTTGGTTGATTCCATATCTTTGCTATTGTGAAAAGTGCTGCATTGAACATGGAGATGCAGGTATCTCTGTGGTGTGATGACTCATCTCCCTTTGGGTAAATTCCCAATAGTGTTATAGCTGGGTCATATGGTAGATCTATTTTTAGTTTTTTGAGGTATCTCCATATTGATTTCCATAGTGGTTGCACCAATTTACAGCTCCACCAACAATGTAAAAGTGTTCCCTTTCCCCCCCCACAACCTCGCCAGCATTTGTTGTTGTTTTATTGATCTTGGCCATTCTTACTGGTGTAAGGTGAAATCTCAGCATTGTTTTGGTTTGCATTTCCCTAATGGCTAGGGATATTGAGCACTTTTTCCTGTGTTTCATGGCTTTATGGACCTCTTCATTTGAGAACTGCCTACTCAGTTCCTTTGCCCATTTGTGTATTGGGTTGTTTGGTTTTAGGGGTTTTTTATTCTTGAGTTCCTTATAAATTCTAGTAATTAGACCTTTGTCAGATGTATAAAATGCGAAGATTTTTTTCCCATTCTGTTCTTCCATTTTTCTTAAAGTTCTTTCTTATAATCTCCTATTTATGTGTACCTTTCCAATTTTAGGAAATTTTTACTATAGACTTGAAATTGTATCTATATTTTTATTGCTGTATTACTATTTTGTATATAAGACAGTCTCATTACTTTCTTAGATCAGAACTTACTTGGTTATCTTATTATAAGATTGACACTTTTATTGGATGGTATATGACACATAATTCACAGGAGCATAACTAATATATATTATACTAGATTAATGTTAAAAAGGTATGGACAACTTTCTTTTAAAGATATGGTTAAGATATTTACTGTATCTTAACAAAACATTTTTATAGAGAAGACAATTTCAATGGAGTATTTTATGCATATTTGAAGGTGTGTTGCTCATTATTTTATTAAATGTGAACACATTATCATCCGTATGATAAAATAATCAATTTATTCTTTTTAACTATTGTGATGTTGAGAAACCGGGGAGGATCTTCAATTTGTAATTAAAATACAGTCCAAACCCTTGATCTGGCCTGCAGAGGCCTGCATAGTCTGGACCTTGCATGCCTTCCCAGTGGTGTCTCCCTGGACCTTCCACTCCTTTCCTCCTGTGTTCTAGTCACTCTGACCTTCTAGGACTGGCTGGATCTCACCAAGCTAGTTTCTGCTACTGGGTCACTGCCCTTAATCTTTGCCTAAAACACTGCTTGCCCAGCTCCTGCTTCCACTTGCTCGAGCTCATTCTTTAGGTCTCAGTTTAAATATCATCTTCAAGATGCTTATGATGCAACTTTACAAACACTTGAGAAAAACAGAGGAATATAACCCATAATTGCATACGAGTTTTTCTACGTTAATCAAAGGGTTCCATAAACTTTGTAAGTTAATGAAAATGTAACCAAAAGTGATGTAATAGTTACAAAATGGAAATAGCAAATGACATATTACTCTGTACCCCACCAATATCTACCAATAAAGGGGGGGGAAAGATGCTTTTCCTGAAGAAGGAAAAGCATTTTAAGTAGCCACTTTTCCCCTCAGGCTGGGGTTAAGCTCAGTTGGTAGAGTGCTGCTCTATATTCTCTGAGGCCCTGGCTTGGATCACCAGCACTGAAAAAATGGGAGAAGGACCTGGCAGCCCACCCTTGAAATAATCATCCACTGAAAACTCTTATGAATAGCAGAGAAACACTAACATAGTGCCAGGCATGGCACAGTGTCAGGAGGGGTTTCGTTCTGTTGTACATAGGGTCACTATAAGTACAACAGCTTTTCCCCTCATTATCTATCAGTTTTTATCTTAGTTCTGAGCACTTTTTAAGCACTGCATAATCATTTTGTAGTTTGTTTATTATATTGTGTGTCCCTCCTGCCTCAGGAACATTAGTCTTAGGAGGACAAGACTCATTCTTGTTATGTTCATCATCTTATCCTTTGTGTCTAACAAGATGTGCAATTTACATAAGTTGAATGAATCACAGATAATCAAATTATCTACAAGTATCATTTAGTTACATTAGATGGTTAATTTGTATGATTATATATTTAGTGTCTCTTCCTAGAATGGAAATACCAGGAGATTGTGAATTGTATCGTGTGGTGGAGCACATTCCTATCTATTCATTAAAGCAAATCTCCCAAACAGCTCTGTAGCCAGTACTCTGTGAGTCAGCTGTATGGTGTGTGCCAGGTCTCTTTTCAGGGTTAAGTTCTGGAAAGCCTAAGGAATAGCAGCCTAAAATATTTGTTGCAAGGCAGATTCTTTTTTTTCTCAATATAACTACTTTAATAATGTGAAGTACAAGTACAAACATTGTACAAGTATACTTTTTACTACATGGAGATGGAATAACATTTGTGTTTTTATCAGCATCTGTATCACACAGTACTTTTGCCACAGTACCAACGGCTTTCCACATCCTTTTTTTAAAAAAACTATTCCTATGTTGTTTAATCAAGAATAAAAAAGCTCACAACTCTTTTCAACCATTGAAGATTTACATTTATCGTAATGTTCCTGTTCAGGATGCTTTGGAAAACTGTTAAGAAATGCAAAATCACCTTAGCTAAGAGTTTTGAGTAGGTAATATTATCTCACATTGGTCAAAACATCCCTTGTAAAGACATACTTATTTGGGATTAAAAGTGTTGTCAACAGCTCTCTTAGTGTGTAGGAAGGCAAATACCATTTTCTGAAAAGTTCAGAATATCGTAATAGTTACTGGTTAATCAGTAATTCATAAAACTTCATCTAGAGAAGACAACAGCAACAGAGGAATATAGTCCTACAAGTACTACAGAAAAATCAGTTTGCAAATTCTGAAACTGTCTGCCTTTCCTACCTCTAAAATGGTTTTACTACATCAAGTGAGAATAATATCAATCAATAAAGTAAACTGTGCTAGTGCCCAGCATTCAACGTTTATTACATGCCTCACAGTTTTTGGCCATTTCAATTAAAAGTTGTCTTATGACAGACGAAAAGAAAAGAAAAGAAAAGAAGAGAAAAGAGAAAGGAAAAGAAAAAGGAAAAAGAAAAATGATGAAAGGAGTAATAATTTTGCTGGGAAATATGAAAAAATACTGTTAATTTCATTAAATATTTAAAACTAATTTTATTTTTATAAATAAATAAAAGGGTGGTTATCTTTTTTAAAGTGTTAATCATTCTTGCTGTTAAAAATCATTTGAAGTTATGTCAATCTTTAAGGATAAATGCTGGGGTATGTAAAACAACATGCTTGAAAAACTGAACCACATTTTTAATTGCCAGCATTATGCTTTGTTCTTCATAGAATCATCTTTGTTTCTTCTTTTTACATCCCAATTATAAACCCTGGCCATATTGACTTCTGTAGTAGTAAATTGATCTCGAAGAAAGTCAAGGTCTTCCTCAAGAGAATCCAGATTCTTTGTAGCAGTTGATAAATTCTGTTCCAACAATGCTTGAGCTTCATCAATATCATGTTAAAGCATTACATTAGCCCCCAGCCACAGACAAACTTTAACAATAGGAGGAACAGAAGCTTTGCAGTACAGGTTATCTGCCAGTAAGAATCTGGTCTCCAGCGAATTGGTGGACTCTTTTTTCTTCTGCGTGTATTTGAGAATTTCCAAAGTCTGCTTAATTTCAGGAATCTGACCTTTTAAGCCTTCGTGGTTTTTTTTGAGCAAGATTGAGTTCTATAAACTTATACTTCTGATACTGCTTATTCAGCTTCTTTAGTACTATATCTGCAGTCTCATTCCCAGGCTGACTCATGAAGGAATCTACATCTTCCACAAAAACATCCTCAGGAATCCCCAGGTGGAACCGCCGCCTGTTTCCTGCAGCCACTTTTAAGCCACAACCGTCCTTAGCGGCAGCCATCTTGGGGAAGCCAGAGCGTGACTCGCAAGGCAGATTCTTACGGCAGCTGCTCAGTTTCCCTCTCTCTCCCTTTTTTTAGTGTTCTTTCAATTACCTTTACTATCAGAAAGTGTCCATCAGATATTCACGAAGACCAGAGGTCATTAACCCCTGTGAATCTGCCTCTAGGAAAGAGAATGCATCTGGGACTAGGGGTAGTTAGGAGCAGGAGCCTAGAACTTGGCTAAGGGGGAAAAGGACAATTATGGAAGGAATTTAAGTTGGAGCAGGATAATAAAATAGGAGGCATAGAACCTCCCTAAAACTCAGAATTTTCTGAACTTAAATATTGCCAAACTCTATTTTTTTAAAAAGATATATTGTCATTTCGAATTTTCATTGATTTTTTTTCTGTTCCCTAATTTTTGACAAATAAGCCCAAGGCTGTGAGGCATGAATATAAAGTAATGAACATCAACAAGGGATTTATGAGGAATGTTTTGATTTGCCTGGCACATACTGTCCTTCATCATATTAAGACCAGGTTGTCTTTATGTTGAAAAGTGATTATTCCAACAATTACACTTGGTTGTGCCAACAATAACTTAGGACTTAGTTTTCAGATTTTCAGATGGGAACTTAATTTTAAATATGAATAATCCTATTAGTGAAGTGTCCATTAATTCCAAAATTTTTGGAAAAATTGAAGAAGCTTTAAAACCATCACAACACTAATTGGAGGAGTGATTTAACTTTTCTATGTAGAACTTGACTTTTTCTTAGTAACTTAATTTTAGCAAACTAACTTTTTAAAAGTATTTAGTGCTAAGAAAAGAAGAGAAGTTTGGTTTGCCAATATATAACCTTTATATTTTTAAGTTGTCTGGTGATAATAGGGATAGCTGAGAATCTACTGAAATGTTTTGTTGCTTTAAAAAAATTGTAAATATTTTCTCTTTGGTATTATATCAGAGTAGCAATTAAATTTAATATAAAATATTAGTTATAGTATAGCATTGAAAGTAAAGTAGCTTATTTGTATAGCTTAGTTTTTCTTCTTGGTTTCTGTCTCTTTGATAGTTATACTCTGAAATATAAAATACCAACATGAACTTACAGAGTTTTCTTTCTTTCTTTTCTTTATTTCAGTGTATCTTTCTGTTGTAAACTTACTTCTTAGCCAAAGATAGTTTGAAGAATTTAGGTTTGGAAACATCCCTTCGTTATGAGGAAGGGGAAAGAACTGATTCTCAGTACACTATCTTGGAAGATTTGTTAGATTTTATGAGGACATGTCATGAAATGAAAGAAATAAGAGATGCCATGGCTCTGCTCATTTTTATAACTCTTTTCTGTTTTGAAAGCTCTGAGAACTGTATGACTTGGATTGACTCATTCCACCAGAATCTGTTACTGAACATGGATGTTTCTGTTTCTGTCAGGCGTTTAGATGCCAACCATATTACCTCAGTCCCCGAGGACAGTTTTGAAGGGCTTGTGCAGTTACGGCATCTGTGGCTAGATGACAACAGCTTGACGGAGGTGCCTGTGCAGCCCCTCAGCAACCTGCCAACCCTGCAGGCGCTGACCTTGGCTCTCAATAGGATCTCCAGCATCCCTGACTTTGCATTTACTAACCTGTCAAGCCTAGTGGTCCTGTAAGTGTCCTTCCCATTTACTACCATATATTTGTGTTAATTTGGGGGCCAATACAGATTTCTTGTGACAAATTATTATGAAAGTAATTTACCAGTCCTAATTCAGAATAGTTAGTATTTGGAGGAGGTGCCTTGGTGTGAGGTAAAACATGCTGACTTTTTGAAATACAAAATAGGAGAATTTAAAAAAATAATAGTAGGTGTTGAATCTCCCTAAAATAAATGGTCATTTGTAACCGTGGGTCATTCACCAAACAATTGTGCAGGTTTTACTTTTATTCCAGCAATGAATTTGCTTATTCCATGATAAAATAAGTGAAATCCTTTTGACAATGCTCATAGAAATAATTTCCAAGGATATTTTGGATTTTACTAAATTTTCAAACAGTATGTTGTTCTCTGTGTTTTTAATCTTTCACAGTAAAGTGGCATTTCTTTGAAAATCTGTGTGTTTCACTGATGTAAAATCATGTACTTCCTCTGTACCATTACCAGCTTCCCCCCATAGGAGACTTTACCAAAGCTTCTCTTCATATAAATGAAGAGGTAATCAAAATGGTGTTCTGTGTTCAGTGAGTCTATACTCTGTGTAGCAAAAGGGAACTTATCTGTTTTCCAGAGTCAAGTGTTTGAAATGTTTAGCTACACCATTCCTTTAAGCCACTGTAATTTAGATACATAGAACAATTATAATAGCTACTACTGGAGGATGTGAAAGTCATTTTAATGCTTTTTTTCACAGACATCTTCACAACAATAAAATTAAAAGCTTGAGTCAACACTGTTTTGATGGACTAGATAATCTGGAGACCCTGTAAGTATATTCACATTTGGGTAATGACATTGTAAGATTGACGGTGCAGTTTTATACTTCATGCAAAAAAAAGAAAGATGTCTTTCTTGAGTTTAGCTCATTATTAATTTGCTTTCATACATGACTAAATTCTTTCCATCAAATAACTCAATTGTGAATAATAGCCTAAGTTTATGATTAAAAATGCTACCTACATGTGAATTTCATGTCCCTCCTCCATAAATACATTTTAAAAACAGCTCAACCTGCAAATATTTATACTTTTTGAAAAATGTTGATTTTGTTAAATGTGTGACAGTTTTGGAAATTTCAAGCTTCTCAAATGAATTCTAGATAATTATTTTATTTATATGTTTGTTTTTTTAATAATCTCAGTTGCCTCACTAGTTTTTTGTACTGAGTTCTAATACTGCATTTGTTTTACATGCTAAAATGGGAGAAGGACCTGGCAGCCTATTCCCAAAAGAAACAGCCATTGAAAATCCTTTATTGGGTTACAAGTCAGACCTGACTCAACTGCATCTAACAACAACAATTTTTATTATTTTCACTAGCTGAAGTGTTTGGGACTTCTGGCTGTTTCAGTTGCACATTGCACCACTATTTAAGTAACAGGCATTGTGGAGCTGTGTGTAATTGAGAGTAGGAGGTTTATTTTTGTTATTTTAGTTTATATTAGTTACATTATTGTGTTTATTCAAAGATTCATGATATTTACTATTGTGATGTAGTGAAATGATTCAGAATATGTCTCAATTAGATTGAGTAAGGCCTGGTTAGAATGCTTAGGATTTCTAGTGTTTTGTTTAATTGAATTTTCTGGTTAACTGTCAGGTACTGAGAAGACCTAAAATCTCATAGGTCCTTATTAATCACCTTTCCTATCTACACAATTAAAGGATAGATCATCACTGGATATTTAAAAATTAAAGATCTTGAGGACAATAGTTCCAAACTCAGGTCTCCTTTGCTAAGTGTATTTTTACTGTGACATGTAAAAAGTTAAATGGGTTCTAGGTCATGTATATATTTCAAATTATATTAAAATGAAATTTCTTCTTCCCAGTTAAATTTTTATTTGCCTCCTTTTTTCTTCTATGTAGAAAATGAAAACAAAATAGGTCTCAAAAGAGCTGATTTTTAAATTTTATTTCACTTTTATTCTGAAATCATGCTAATCCTAGGCCAACATGCTCTATATATCAAGAGAAGTTATTATTTAAGTACTCTCAGAACTAGATTTTTTATTACAGACCACTATGGTTTCTCTCTCTCCTTGTTAATGTAACAGTTTTAATAATTCACAATTTGTATAGAGACAATAGTTGTGTGCATCAATCCTGGTCCTTTTCCTGATTTTTATCTCAAGTCCTCCTGCTGGGAATGGGACTGAGGTCAGTTGCTCTCATACCATAATGTCAGGAAGCCACTCTAAACCCCAAACTGAAGCCTTTGTTTCATGTTATTTTCACCTACAAGAGGATATTCAATAAATTCTGTTTTGCAGTAAATATTCTGAGAAATACCTTTCAGAGATTTTGCTTATTTAATACATCAGTGATATGTGATTCTGATTTTTGAATTTGTAAATTTATTGACCTTAAGAATATCATAGAAGAAACAATTTTTTTCTTTTCAGTATTCTAAAAAAAAAGCTGTAAATTTAATTAAACTCCTATAGGGTTTTGAATGACAATATAGTTGATAAAAAAGATTACTAACTACAGGATATGATCTTTTAACATGTATTTGTACCCTAATGCCTTATGAATTGTGCCTACTATCCACATTGTTACATATTTTTGTTCATTTTTTTCCTAGGGATTTGAATTATAATAACCTGGAGGAATTTCCTCAGGCTATTAAAGCCCTTCCTAGCCTAAAAGAGCTGTGAGTATTGCTTTGCTCTCTTTATTCCTAATAACGCTAGAACTCCCCACTTAGTGTTCCAACAATGAGATCTTAGAACTTTTTCTTTCATCCTATTGCATGATACACACACACACACACACACACACACACACATAATCACTCACTTAAGTCAGATTATGTTCGATGGTACAAACTGTTCCGAGCATAGATTGCATATCAGGTTAGATGCTGCTGCTGTAACAAAAAGTCACTGCCTGTAAATAGTTTACAGTCTTAGTCTCACTGGGAACATCTTCAATATCAACAGATATCTGTTTTTAGATGGAAATGCTTTTAATTGTTGAATGAACAGCATAAATAAGTCATTGCAGAAAAGACGTCCCTGAGGCTTGGGGTCATTGGACATACATCACTACAGGGAAGGATTTTGACAAGACTTGAAAGAATAGAAAAACTTAAATAAAGTAAAGGGATGAGAAAGCATTTTGGATGTTGGGTTTATCATGAGCAGAGATAGGAATACAAGTGGCATAATAGAGATTGGGTATCATGAATTGGTATCTAGTAGTCTAACATGCATTGCCTAAAGACAAAAAATAAGCAATAGTAAGAGACATTTTGGTGCCAGAATATCTGAATATTTTCTTGGTATGAAGTTCTTTGATGTTGAAGCAACAGATAAATGAGGGATCTGTTAGATAGTAGGCTAAGTAGTGGATTTAAAAAGACTTAGTTGTAGTCCTGAAAAAGATGAAATGGAATTAAAATTTCAGGTTCCCCACATTTTTGAAAATGTTTATGTAGTTGTTATCAGTTGGGTTTTACATAATACTGAACAGCAATGCATGCTCCAGTTTTAACTTATTTCATAGTGGAAATGCATTTCAAAATATTTTCCTCCCTTTTTTTAGGGGATTTCATAGTAATTCTATTTCTGTTATCCCTGATGGAGCATTTGGTGGTAATCCACTTTTGAGAACCATGTAAGTATTTTTGAAATTTTCTTTTTTTTTTTCCCTTTATTAGTAAATGATGATGGAGTATAGAGTAATACATATGCGTCTTTTATATCACTTCTAGCAACCCTTTCATTGACCCACAAAATTTATGGAGCCTTCTGGCTAGTATGTAGTTAAACTTTGATAGTTATTTGGATTATCTTCCCCTGTTTTCCCAATATACTCATGAAGTTGTGCTGTCTATATTGAGTTTGACCTCTCCCCCTTCATCCTTCCTCACTGACCCTCTTCCCCATCCCATCTTCTCTCCAGTCTTTGCTTCCCTCTGCTTGATCCCTACCTCCTTCTTTCCACTCCTTAAATTGCCCCTTCTACACTAAGTTTAATTGTGCTTTTTTTTTTTTTTTGAGGTATTGGGGGTTGAACCCACGGCCTCATACCTGCATGCCTTGCAAGTGCTGGACTACTGAGCTGCGCCCCCAGCCCTTTTTTTTTTTTTTTTTTTACATTTTGAGACAGGGTCCTGCTAAGTTACGTAGACTGCCTCTGGTCTTGAACTTGCGATCCTTCTGCCTCCACCTCCCGAGCCTCTGGGATTACAGGCATGTGCCACTGCACCCGGCTCTAATTGTGCATTTTTTATATTTCAATTTATGTGTAAGATTTTTCATTCAAGTATGATTCAGCTTTTAATGTTGTTAGGTTGTTGTTGTTAGGTGCCATCGAGTCGGTATCCGACTCATAGTGACCCTCATAGGGTTTTCAATGGCTGTTTCGGGATTGCCTTGGGAGTGGGTTGCCAGGCCCTTCTCCCATTTTTGCAGTGCTGGGAATTGAACTTGGGACCTCAGAGACTGCAGCGCAGTGCTCTACCAACTGAGCTAAATCCCAGCCCTTTATTGTTATAGTCATGTAAAGAAAGCTATTTCTGCACAATGTCAAACATCTTGATGAAGATTGAAAATTCAGGCTTTTAGATATACGTACATGTTAACATAGATCTAACATTGGAGAGTTGGTAAACATATGAAAACTTTACTTTTTTGGATATTTTTACAGACATTTGTATGATAATCCTCTATCTTTTGTGGGGAATTCAGCATTTCACAATCTATCTGATCTGCATTCCTTGTAAGTATTATGCAATTTAAAAGACATGCCTTAATATTTATATAGTTCTTTTAATAGCAAACAAGAATTTATTATCATAGCTTCAGAAAGCAAAATCTTTCACTTTTCTCCCTTTAGCAGAAGTCCAAAGGACGACTCTGAAAATTTATAGTGGTTCTTACATATATGAACACTTGACCAAATTATCACATTTTCTAGTATCTTGAAGAGATGAAACTAGGTTGTTTTTAGTTACAGTAGAACTGTAATTTAAAAATATTTCAAAGATAAAATGAAAATATTTATGAAAAATATTTTATTTTAAATTACTTGTTCTCTCCTCATTTGTTAGAGTCATTCGTGGTGCAAGTATGGTGCAGTGGTTCCCCAATTTGACTGGAACTGTCCATCTGGAGAGTCTGTAAGTGTGGTGCTTTTAAAGAGGGGACATGTAAAGATAACACTGCAGTGTGCTAGCAGGGCAACTGTTCTGTTTAGTGATGATGGTGATGGTTTATGATAATTCCTCCAAACTCCCTTTGTGAATATCATTCGTGGAGATGGATGTATTGAGTTGGAGTCACTCAGCTCAGGCAAAGTACAGCCACCTATATGTACAGAAGATCTGAAAAAGTCACTGAAAACATAAGGCAGCAACTAAGTGACAAATTAGAAGATGTGCTTTAGGATTCAGAAGTGGGGCCACTTGATATAGATCATTAGTGAAGGTTTCATGGAGCAGATGGAATGTTAGAAAATTGAAAACTTTCAGGTTTCTCAGAGCTGGGTCTTTTATTCACAAAGGCAGGATTTAATAAAACTCGGAATACCAAAATTATACACAAGAATGGTGTACAGATGAACAACATAGCTAAGAATGGCATGTTTACAATGGAATGGAGGTATGGTATGGAGGAATTTGGAAAATTCTTTGGGACCGGATTTTGAAATATAAGCCTTGAACACTGGACACTTGGTTAAGGCAGTTTCCTAGTGAGTGGTCTGTGAATACATTACAGGTCCATCTAAGGTCTTGGTGTCAGTCCTCCAGATAGGTGGAGCCTGAGGCAGCCGGGGTCTTTAGCTAGAGGAGTCTTACCACATGATTGTGGTAAGTGGGCCACATGATTGTTAGGATTTTCATGTATGCCAAGGTGCAGGAAAAATAAATAAATAAATAAATAAGTCGGGAAGCAACTGAGATAAGGAGTTTCACTGTGACCCATAAGGCAGTTTGCAGGTGTTGGGAATATTTGAGCAGGTGATGTGAGGAGAGTAAGGAGAAGAGAGACTAGAGATAGGAGAACCATGAGGAGGCCCTGGTCAAGTCCACTTGGACAAATGCACGCATTTAACCATGAGCACTTCAGGTCTTCAGTCCATCACTGGAGTTGCCCTGGGAAAAATAGCATGGTCTCTCAGATTATTGGAGTACTCTTTGCAATATTTCACCCCTGGTCTTGCAGAGAAAGGGGCAGATGCTGGAATGCTACAGAGGAAGAAAAGGCAGGAACTAGCAGTTGGCTGCCAATAGGAACACAGGCAGAGGAGAATATGAGATGATTTTAGAATGCTGAGCCAGGCTGACTGAAGAAAAAAGACAGAGTATTTGGCACAGGATGCCAAGTTGGTTTAAAATGTGCTAGGTGTAAAAAGGTGACAGAGCTCACATTGTGGCCAGGCTATGACTATGAATTTGTGTTATTCTCTTCATCTAGGCGGGAAATCAAGCCCATTATCTGGACAATTTTAACATCTTGTGCCACAAGCTTTTTTGTTACTCTGACTATATTGTCAGTATTGAGGGCTAATTCACCTTCCCACTTGCCTAACTTTAGGTGGTAGTTATGCAGTGATGGATACATAGTCTATATTCATATGCACATATGTGAGCTTTATTTTTATATATGAGAATAACATTTTGTTTACTGTTCTGTCTTGAATTATGTCTTAGAGGAACAATGTTTTCTTCACAGGACCTTGACAGGTACAAAGATAAGCAGCATACCTGATAATTTGTGCCAAGAACAAAAGATGCTTAGGACTTTGTAAGTTGGATTCTTTTCGACTTCTCATACCTTTTTTAAATGTTCATGAAAAATGTTCAAAGCTGGGCACCATGGTGCACCCCCGTAATCCCAGTGACTCTGAAAGCTAAGGCAGGAAGATTGTGATTTTAAGGCCAGTGGCAACTTGTACAATTTAGTGAGACCATGCCTCAATATAAAAAATTTAAAAAGGGGGTTAGGGGTATGGCTCAATGGTAGAGCACTTGTCTAGCATGCACAAAGCCTGAGGTTAACCTCCAGTGCTGAAAAAAAGTTGAGTTTTATTTTTAATGAACTATTTTCATAAGGTAGTTTTGAAGTATAATTATTTGTTCCTTTCATACAAATGAGCAGGAGTTTTAGTAGTCAATAAGGTAGGTGATACACATCTGAATTTGGTTGTAGGAGTATGTACATATCATACATCTTGTGACTTTATTCTGAACAAAGTAAAACTAAGCTAGAATCTTCCTTGATTTTATTTTCTCCCTTCCTCCCTCCTCCCTCTCTCCCTTCCTTCCTTCCATCTCCTTCTTCCTTCCTTCTTTCTTCCCTCCTCTCACTTCCTTCCTTCTTTCCTTTTTTCTCTCTCTTCCATTCTCTCTTGTTCCTCTTCTTTTGTTTTTCTTCTCATTTCTTCCTGCTAGGGATTAAACCCAGGGCCTTGCACATGCTAGGCAAGAGCTCTACTTCTGAGCTACATTCCTAGCCTGAGGGGTTCCCTCCCCGCCTTGTTCTGACTCCTTGTCTTTATTTTAGTTTCTTTATGGGCAGTATCTGTCTATATTCTTCTCTTTTATCCATAACCTAAAAAGAGCCTAAAGCTACTTTGCATCAAGAATGAACTAGTTATGTAGCTTTCTAAAAAATCTTTAAGCTGACCTAGAAATTAAAAGTAAGTAAAGGATGAAAAATGTCACCAGAACAAACCATTAAGTTACTAAGTTGTTAATAAGTGTTCTCTGG
>VMDO01038232.1:0-13658 GCA_007922755.1 Pedetes capensis
TTTTTTTTTTTTTTTTTTTTTTTTTTTTTTTTTTTTTTTTTTTTTTTTTTTTTTTTTTTTTTTTTTTTTTTTTTTTTACTTTTTTTGAGACAGGGTCTCTCTAAATTATGCAGACTGCCTCTGGTCTTGAACTTGGGATCCTCCTGCCTCTGCCTCCTGAGCCGCTGGGATTATAGGTGTGTGCCACCATGCCCGCCTCATTCATAGTCTTTCTAGTGGGGGTTCTTTAGGGACATATTGGGCTTGCTGGGCAATGTGTATTTCACAGACAATACAGTGCAGCATTCTCTCACTGATCAACAAATATTTATTGCAAACTCTGTGGTCCAGGCACTATTCTAGATGTTTGAGATTTATCAGTCATAAAAACAGACAAAATTCCTTGCCCAATAAGCATTGTAAGTAAATAAATGGGATAGGAAAGAAGAATGGGAAGTGTTATCCTACTAACATCACCCCTGTGGGAGCATTTTTATGACCAGGATTTACTTCCTAGGGATCTACAGATATCCTCTTTGTATGGAATGACATGAACGAGCCCTCAGTCTTTAGAGGGCCAGAGCTAACCATGCAAAAGAATGCCGTTCATCATGGCAACTGGGAGCACAGAGAACTTCACAACATCTATGGTTTTTATCAGGTAAGGCATCTAGAAAGGAGGCAGCTGGACTCATGGGCCCTGCCTTTGGGGCAGAAAATCTTTGCTTTGCAATATTGACCCTATAATGTTCACATTTCTGTGTGTCTTTTCTGACAGCTGTAGTGAGTCTTAGGTTATAGCAAATACAAGACATTTTATTATTTCTCCCTTTGTTTCTTTTCCTTCCATAATGAACTTGATGAATTTTAAAATGTTACAAGATTAATTGCATAGCTACATCTGCCTTGATAGGAGCCATTAGTATACGGCATCAGATACTACATCAAACTTTTATTGACACAAGTAATGTATAAATATATTCACAAATATAATGAAAACAAATGTTTTTAAATTTCACAAATATCCAAATATAGCAAGCCTAACATTCACACCAAGAGAGGAAAATTAGAATACATATATATAATTTCAATAAGCATACTTTTTAAATGTAGAAAACATTCCTTAAGTGATAAATAAAGTGGTAGAATTGTCTTCTGTTTGCTGGTCACATCCAAAGACTTGACAGTCACTTTATTTAATTTATACCCATGGTTCTTTGTTATTTTTACAATGTGACCATTGTCGATGGCCCTCCCATTGATTGGTATTTTCCAGTGAGAGCTGCTGACTAGATATAGCACAGTTTTCAAGTAGTATGAGTTTACTTCTCTAACAGCTTATTGCTGTAAGTGCAAACTGCTTATTTAAAGAATTTTCTAATATAGGGTAGGGTTGATCATTGAATCTCTCTAAATCTGTTTTTTTCACCTAAGAAAACTATCTGTCTCAGAGATTATGATGTAGATTATATAAGAAAATGTTATAAAATGTATACCAATAGTATATATATAGTATATAATAGCTTATTTTTCTTTTCATGGTACTAGGGTTAGAACCCAGGACTTCACATATGTAAGGCAAGCATGCTGCCACTGAGCTGCATTCTTAGTCCTGTTTACTATTATTTCATTGCTATTGTTAATCAAAGACATTTTTATGTCTTTTTTATGTGAGGGGTTGAAACAGGGTCTCACTATGTAGCCTGGGTTGGCCTGGAACTCTCTATTTAGCCCAGGGTGGCCTCAAACCTATGTTGATCCTCCTGCCTCAGCCTCCCAAGTGCTAGGATTACAAGCATGTGCCACTATGCCTGGCTTTTCTCCATCTTTTAGTAGAAAAATTTAGAGTAGTTTCATTAAATTATCAAGATGGTTTGATAGATTTATTTTAATATATTCCAACTCACATTCCCATCTCCTATTTACTTTGTACATGTTAAATAGCTTATTGAGGATGTCAGCATTCTGTCCTAATCCTATCATATCTTTGAAATTTTTCTCCATTGGCTTTACAGCAAATGGCCACTGCAGAAGGACTGATAAAACGATCCAAAGGGAAGGAGAGACCCTTTGTTCTTTCACGTTCTTTCTTTGCTGGCTCACAGAAGTATGGTAAGGAATGACATATTATCAGCCCGAAAATCACAAATTGCCCACCTGTCTTTTTTGATCCTTTATGGCATATGTTGCTACATTGTTCCTTTTCCAAAGCCCTTTCTCAGAACTTTGTAGACAGTGAGATGTCCTGACATGGGCATTTTGTCTGATAAAACAGTGACCCAATTTTAATCAAGCTTAGTATTTGTTTCTCACTGAAAAAAAAAATGGCCACCTAGTTGTTGAGAGAATGACTTCATACTATTCCCGTTTGCTAACATGGCCATTTCTGATCCTGTGTCTTCTTTATCAAAGCTTGGAAAATGCTAAGTGTGGTGGCATACACCTATAATCCCAGCAACTCAGAACATGGAGCCAGAGGGATCTCAAGTTTGAGGCCAAAGATAGCCTGCATAGCTTAGCAAGACCTGACTCAAAATTTTAAAAAATTAAAAATGGACTGGGGGTACAGCTCAGTGGTAAGAGCACTTGCAAAAGATGTGCAAAGCCGTAGGTTCAATTTCCAAGTAGCACACACACACACACACAAACACCTAGGGATAATACCTCTAACATTCTCTCTACCACCTGTCCAATTTAGTAATGTGGCTTAAAATAGATTTGGCTGCTGCTTATGGTCAAGGCCATCTATAACTGGATCTAGTTTGCTATGTAATGCAGATCTTGTTTAATTTAACCAATCTGTGGAAGGAAGGCTATTTTAAGTCCCCTGTCCTTGCATAAATAACTGAGAGCTCAGGTCCTGGTTTGAAGAACCCAGAGATAACTGCATTATTAGGCCTCCTGCCCTACCCCTGGAAACCAAGTCCTCTGGTGTTCAGCCAAAGGACAAATGTTGTCATCCCAGGCACAGATTTACGTGAAGAGATGTTCACCACAGCATTAGTTCTTGAAACAAAAAGAAAGGAAAAAAACTAAATATATAATAGTACGGGAATAGTTACAAAAGTATGGTATATCCATATAACTATCATGAGGCTATTTGAAACAGTAGCTTTAATTGCATGAGAAAATGTTTGCAACATTATGATGAGTGAAAAAAGAAAAGAATGCGTAAGTATTGATATGTTATCCCAATTTTATAAAAGACAAATGTAAGGATAATAATTTAAATCAGTAGGTAGGTAGTCAGATAAAATAAAATAAAATTTAGTACCTTGGTGATTATGATTTTGATTTCCTTCTTTTACCTATCTTTAGTTTCCAAATTCTCTACAAGTATCTTTCCCCCCACCCCCAGTACTGAGGAATTGAACCTAGGGCCTCATACTTGCTTTTGCAAGCATTCTACCACTAAGCTGCACCCCCAGCCCACTTTTTACTTTTTATTTTAAGACAATGCCTCGCTAAGTTATGCAGGTGGCCTCTGGCCTCAAACTTGCAATCCTCTTGCCTCCTCCTCCCAAGTGTCTGGGGTTACAGGTGTGCACCACTGCATCTGGCTTCATTTTTTATCATTAAGAAAAATGTTTGTTTGTTTGTTTGTTTGGTACTGGGGATTGAACCCAGGGCCTTGTGCTTGTATGCTTTTCAAGTACTGTACCACTAAGCTGCACCCTCAGCCCATATTTTTTTTACTTTTTGAGACAGGGTCTCGCTAAATTACACAGATTGCCTCTGGCCTTGAACTTGTGATCCTCCTGCCTCCGCCTCCCAAGTCACTGGGATTACAGACATGCGCCACTGCACCCAGCTCAAAAAAAATGTATCTTAACGGTGGGCATGATGGTGCACAACTGTAAACCCAGCACTTGGGAGGCTGAGGTAGGAGGATGGTAAGTTCGAGGCCAGGTGAGGTGACATAGCAGGACTGTCTCAAACAATAACAACAACAAAAATGCATTTTAATGAAAAAATTTATATATAGGAGTTAAAATGGTAAGTGGAGATATGAATACTAAGTTATTTTTGATCTCTTAAATGTTGGCCCACTTCCTAGTCTTCAGTACTGTGGGTGAATCTATCAGCTTTGCCTCAGTATATCACAAGGCATTGCAGAGAATATTATCTATTTTTTTCCATCATATACTTAGTCCAATATTGAGACAGAACTTCTGACTAAACAACCATATGACACACAAAAGCATCTGCATGTTTACATGAGCTTTCTTGACAAGAATGTTGCTACGTAGATTTCAAAATCATTATATAGGCATATACATGTCTTACTTGAAGTCAAGGAGAAATTATTAAAGTACTGTTTTTAAGACATAATCCCTTGAAAATATTTTTCTTTGTTGGCTATAGTACAGCTCAAAATTTCCATGGAAGGTTAAAACAAAAATATCTACTAAAATTATTTTGCTTGAAGATAGACAAAAATTCTTCAGGAATAGGCTGACATAGTCAAATAGGATTTGTTCCTTTTATGGATGTTTCTATTGGTATAATCTATCTTCACAAACTCTTCTCAACTATACAGTGAACAGGAACACTGGCTTTGGAGTCAGGCTTCCTGGACTCAAATCCTGCCTCAAATCCATTTAATGGCTATGCCACTCGAGGTAGATAATAGGCCAAATTTCCATCATCTCTAAAATGGAGTTAATAATAGTGTTTAGCTGATAGGGTTGTTGTGATGATTGAGTGGGATAATCCAAGCAAAGTATTTAGTGTAACCCCTGGCTCAGTAAGCACTCAGTAAATGCTAGCTAGTTATTGCTACTGTTAGTATTTCTCCTTTATTTGGACTATACTGCTCTTCTCATGTTTTAGAGGGTTTGTTGTTGTTGTAGTTTTTGTTGGAGGGTGGTGGGAGGAAATAAGCATCTAGATCACTGGAATAGAGTAGAGAATCCAGAAGGAATCTCACACATACATAATCAATTGGTTTGCAGCAAAATTGCCATGGTAATTCAGTAGAGAAAGGATAGATTTTGGTTTTGTTTTCAGTAAATGATTATGAAACAACTGAACATCTGTGGAGGGTTGAATGTCGACTCCTACCTCACACCATATTCAAAACTTAACTCAAAGTGAAATGTAGACCTAAGTTGTAAAACGCTCAAACAAATAAAAACAACTTCTAGGAGAAAACATAGAAGAAAATCTTTGTGACATTGAGAGAGGCAAGGATTTTTTAGACAGAACGCAAAAATCATGAATGATAAAAGAAAAGTTATGTTAGAATTAATCAAAGTTAAAAATGCCTACCCTTATGCTGGTGAGGATGCAAAGAAGAAGAAACCCTTTTACACTGCTGGTGGGACTATAAATTAGTTCAACCACATTGGAAATCAGTATGGAGATACCTTAGAAAACTAAGAATTGAACTGCCATACAACCCAGCTATAACACTCATGGGAATATACCCAATGGGAGATAAATCATCATACCACAGAGACACCTGTATTTCCATATTTAATTCAGCACTTTTCATGATTACAAGAATACAGAACCAACTAAGATGTCTGTCAACAAAGGAATGGATAAAAAACAAAAATGTGGTATATATACTCAATGGAATATTACTCAGCAATAAAAAAGAATGAAATAATATCATTTGCAGCAAAATGGATGGAATTAGAGAATATCATCATAAGTGAACAAACCCAGGCCCATAAAGAGAAATATCATATATTCATATCATATGTTCTCACTCATATGTGGGAGCTAAATCTAACTTAAAGGAAGAAGTGTGTGTGTGTGTGTGTGTGTGTGTGTGTGTAAATGATCAGTCAGGATTATCTAAGAAGGGAAAATGAAAGCAGAGTACAAAGAAAGGGGGAGGGGACTAGAGGGGGAGTGGAAGCTGAGGAAAGAGACAAGGGGAAGGGAAATAATGTGGAGGGATAAAGAGGAAAAGGATAATCTCAAAATAGGTGGTGCAACAATACAAATACGTGGAGAAAAGAGGGGAATATAACCCACAAATGTATATAATTTTTTACTATATATTAATCAGAAAGTTCTGTGAAATATGTAAATTGATGAGAGCGTAACCAAAAGCAATGTAATTGTTGCATAATGGCAATAGCAAGAGCCTTATTACTATGTACCCCACCAATGTTTATAAATAAAGGGGATATAATTAAAAAAAAGAAATGGCATAGATGGGAATGAGATGGAAAAAATAAGTTTCAAAGGTCGGGAAAGACTTAATAGAATACATGGCTTTTGAGCTGAAAGCTTTAAAAAAGAAAGGGGATTGATATTGGGTAGGAAAAAAAAAAGTCTACCCTTTCAGAGATATGGTTAAGAAAACAAAAGGGCAAGCCATAGACCAGGAAAAAATATTTGCAATATACATAACATATATATTCTCCAAAGAATTTGTCTCTCTAACATAAGGAACTTTTACAACTCAATAATAAGATAGACAATCTATTTTTCAAATGAGCGAAAGAATCCTAGCCTGTAATCACAGCATTAGGAAAAGCTGAGTCAGGAAGATCTTGAGTTTCAGACCAAAGTGGACTACATAATGAGTTCCAGGCCTTCCTGGGCTATATACTTATTTTATTATTTCAAAATAAAATAAATAAGTAAATAAATAAATAAAAAGCAAAAGAGACCTGGCACGGTGCCACACACCTGTAGTCCCAGCAACTCAGGCGTCTGAGGCAGGAGATCACTTGAGCCTAGAAGTTTGAAGCCAACCTGGACAACATAGCAAGATCCTGTCTCAAAACAAAAACAAACAAGAAATAAAAGGAAAAGATTTGAATAGGTATTTTACAGAACAGGACATATGAATGATCAATAAACACATTAAAGAATACTCAGCATCATAACTCATTAAGGCTATATAAGTTAAAAACACCAGTACACACTCATTAGAGTGCCTCAAATTAAAAAACATGGTTCATACATTGCTGTATAGATTGTAAAATGCCACAACCCCTTTCCAAAACGGTTTAAAATTTTCTTAAAGTTTTCAATATTCACTAAACATAAGACCTAGCAGTTTTACTTCCATGTATTTATCCAGAGATAAGTGAAAATGTGTCACTCATTGATTTGTACGTAAATGTCTATATTACCTTTCTTTATAATATTCAAAGCCTGGAAATAATCTGTATGTTCATCAGTAGGTGAATAGATAAACAACTTGTAATATATTCATACCATGGAGCACTACTCAGCAAATAAAAAGGAGTAAACTCCAACATTATGCTGACAGAAAAACAAAAAAGCTAGAACACATAAAGAGTATATAATAAGCTCCTATTTATATGAAATTCTAGAAAAGACTAATCTATATTCACAGAAATCACATCACTAGTTGGCTACAGTGAGGGGTCATTGACTTCAAAGATGCCCAAGAGAACTTTTCTAATTAGGCAAATGTTTTATGTCTTGCTTGTAGTGGTGGTTACATAGACATGTATCTTTCAAAACTCATCAGTTAAAATTTGTTGTTGTTGTTGTTGTCAGGTGCCGTCGAGTCAGTATCCAACTCATAGCGACCCTCATAGGGTTTTCAATGGCTGAGTGCTTTGGGATTGCCTTAGGAGTGGATTGCCAGGCCCTTCTCCCATTTTTGTGGTGCTGGGAATTGAACTCGGGGCCTCAGAGACTGCAGCGCAGCACTCTACCCACTGAGCTAAATCCCAGCCCTTTTCAGTTAAAATAGGTACCTTTATTGTACATAAACTATATCTCAATAAAGTTTATTTAAAACAATATTATTCTGACCATCCAACCAGAATTATACCTCAAAAATAAGTGCAATATTGTAATATTTTCATAAAGTGCTTGTTTTGTGGAGTTTAATAACTTTTTCACATTAGAAAACTGATATATTCTCCCCTTTATTAGTAAATGTTGGTGGGGTACAGAGTAACACAGCATTTGCCTTTTCCATTATGCAACTATTACATCACTTTTGTTTACAGTCTCATCAACTTACAAAATTTGTGGACTAATGTGTAGTAAAACTTATAGGCATATATGGGTTACAATACCCTATTTTTCCCATGTACCCATGAAGTTGCATTGTTTATATTGAGATTATCCTCTCTCCCTTTATCCCTTTACATTATTTCTCCTCCCCTTCCCACCTTCCACAACCTTCACTGCCCTTTGCTAGTCTGCTCCCCCCTTCTTTCTCCTCTATATTTCCCCTTCTTTGCTAAGTTTATTCATGCATTTTTATATATCTACTTAATATATTTGGGAGATGGACCCAGCAACCCACTCCCAAAAATCAATCCGCCCTTGAAAACCCTATGAATAGCAGAGAAGCACTGACAATAGTGTTTCCCCTGTTGTATATAGGGTCACTTTGAGTCGGACACCAACTTGATGGCACCTAACAACAACAACAACAACAACAACAACACATATATAGGTTGTTCATTCCTTTAAGTAAGATTCAGCTCCTACATATGAGTGAGAACATAAGGTGTTTCTCTTTTTGAACCTGTGTTCATTCACTAATGATGATATTCTCCAGTTCTATCCATTTTGCTGCAAATTACATGATTTCATTTTTTACTGCTGAGTAATATTCCATTGTATATATGTACCATAATTTTTTATCCCTTCTTCTGTTGATGGACACCTGTAATCCCAGACAGAGGCAGGAGGATCACGAGTTCAAGGCCAGAGGCATCTTGTGTAACTTAGTGAGATCCTGTCTCAAAATAAAAAATAGAAAATGGGCTTGGGGTGCAGCTCAGTGGTAGAGCACTTACAAAGTATGCACAAGGCCCTAGGTTCAACCTCCAGTACCAAAAAAGAAAAAAAGAAAAGAAAAGAAAATTATAATTTATTTATTTTAAGGTAAGAAATCTATTTTTACTTTTATCAACTTGTCTTCTACAAATAAGAAATCTAAGTATGAAATTGAGTGCATGGGCTAATTTGTGACTTTTTAAAAATACCTTGTTATTGGCAACCAAAGGTGCAGTGTGGACCGGTGACAACACAGCAGAATGGAGTTACCTGAAAATTTCTATCCCGATGCTACTCACTCTCAGCATCACTGGGATCTCTTTCTGTGGAGGTAAGATGAGTCCTGTCCTGAGGCTTGAAGTGAGAGAAAATGCAAAGTGAAGATTTTTTTTTTCTTTTCCATCAAAGCTGGTTGCAAATCCCTGATCATTAGGTGTTTTGAGCAGGGATAAATGTGGGAAAAAGAAAATGGGAGAAAATGAAGAGGAGCAGATTAGAGAGGAGAGAGAAAGGGATGCTTTAGAACCACTTATGCCTTGTCTGAGTTGAAGACATGAAATCAGGTTGTCTGAAGGGAGCCAGTGCTTCCTTCCCTTTCTCTCAGCACTTCCTTCTGAGACACATTTGATAACTGAGTTACTCTTCCTGAAGCCTACCACTTCTCCCCTGCCTCCTCTTCCTCCTCCTCCTCCTCCTCCGCCCTCTCCTCCTTCTCCCCCTCCCCCTCCCCCTCCTTCTCTCCTCCTCTTCCTCTGCTTCCACCTCCTCCTCCTCTTCTTCCTTCTCCCAGAGCCTTGTACATGCTAGGTAAGTGCTCTACCACTGAGCCACACACCCAACTCCTTTTTATTTTTGAAACAGTCTCACAAAGTTGCGCAGGCCACCTCTGGCTGTCAACTTGCAATCCTCCTGCCTCAGCCTCCCAAGTCGCTGGGCTTGCAGATGTGTGCCATGATGGCACCTGGTTCTTTTCTTCTTGAAAGAGGGAAGAGTGGAGAGAACTACAAAGCATTTAGCTAATCAGAATTCAGCCTGGGGCTGAGAGAGTAACTCAATAAAGCACCTGCCTAGCATATACAAGGCCTTGGATTCCGTTCAGGGCACCACGGGGTGGTGGCAGGGGGAGTCAGCCTTATGGAAACCCTTTCTGCTCAGAAGACTTAAAATTCTATGACAATTTTATCTGTATGTGGTATTTTTTAGAGATATGCTCTTGAGAAAGATAAATTTTGTTAATATCAGTGTCTTTGATGGCTTGCCTTCCCTGCGTCCTGAGAATTTTCTGCAGATAAGAGATGTCAATATGGAAGGTGCTCAATATGGCTGCACTTCCAGCTGCTCCCTGTTTTTTGCAAAAATGGAAACAATATCAATATATTTTTAATATATCTATTTTTGTGGCATTGGTCCATATGTAATATAAGCATATATATCCTGCTTCTCTTTCATGCTTGCTTTAATTTTTATCTTGTTTTGTTGTTGTTAGGTGTCATCGAGTTGGTATCTGACTCATAGTGACCCTACATAAAACAGGCGAAACACTATTGTCAGTGCTTCTCTGCTATTCATAGGGTTTTCAATCGCTGATTGTTTTTTTGAGAGTGGGTTGCCAGGTCCTTCTCCCAAGCCTACAGCACCTGGTGTAATCAGGCGGTCACCCATCCAAGTACTAACCAGGCCCGATCCTGCTTCACTTCCAAGATCTGACAGGATCGGACACCACAGTGCTATGGATGCTGGATTATCTTGCTTTAGCCGTTGCTTTCAATGGAAATCAATTACCAACCACCTTTGCCTCCACATACACATACACGTCAGGCAGACATTTTGCAATTTCTGGGTAATGCGGGGTCAGAAAATACAAGAGCACTGATCTTGCAGTAAAGCCTCCAACCTTCTGACAACAAAAGGGATATACAAGGAGCATTTTGTCAGATCCCCAAACAGACTGGGTTGTGTAGCACGCACAGGCCTTATTTCGCCAGTGAGGCAACCAGGCTTTGAATAAATGATTTATTTGAGGCCTGGTAGCCTCACTTGGCCTTTCTTTGCCTACTTAGCTGATGTGGGCGGCTTCATTGGGAATCCAGAGTCAGAGCTGCTAGTACGTTGGTACCAGGCTGGAGCCTACCAGCCCTTCTTCCGTGGCCATGCCACTATGAACACCAGGCGGCGGGAACCCTGGCTGTTCGGGGAGGAACACACACGGCGCATCCGAGAAGCCATCAGAGAGCGCTACACCCTCCTGCCCTACTTGTATTCTCTGTTCTATCATGCGCATGTGGCTTCTGAACCTGTCATGAGGTAAGAAAGCATCCTTCATTCCAGGACCCCTGCAGATGATCCCCTCAGTGAGAAGGGCCCAGAGTGATTCCATGGTAATTTTAAGAGAAAAAGTGAGGAAAAGCTGTATGGTTAATCAAGTTCCAGTGGGATTACTGACTACCAACTGTACATAGGACACTGGATGTTGAAGACACAGAAGATAAAAATGAGACCCCCTACTTATAATTAAGATATTAATATTTGCTAAGAGACAGAAGTAGAGATATTTCAAATAGTAAGGAAATAACTTTGTGACTGAATCCATTCAGTCATTTAAGCCATAAGCATCCTCTCCTGAAGAATAACTAACCTACTGTCTTGGGCTTTATCTCACTCTTAGCTCTGAACTGCTCCAGTTTCAAGAAGAACATTTTTTTCTAATGTGTAAATTCTCATTCTATTTCGAAGACAAAATATGACAAAGTAACTTTCTAAGTCAGAGAATGATACACAGAGAGACACATCACAGGCCAAGACTTCAGGATCAGCAGTTCCTAAACTTGGTGCAGATCAGAATCACTTGAGGAGCTTTTTAAAACTCTAGATTCCAAAGGCCACACCTCTAAAATCTAGGCATCTCCTCAGATAATTCTCGGGGTTCTGTATTTGTCAGACATTTCCTGGGTGATTCTAGACATCAGCCAAGTTTAGAGGCCACTGCTTTGTCACCATTCAGTTGGAAAGCTGTTATTACAAAGGCTGGTGAATAAACCAAAAATCAATTCCTCTTGTTAAAAAATATCTTTTCCAAGCAACTCAAGGCAGAGGCAAGGGAATCACAAATTTGAGGCCAGAGGTAGCCTGCATAACTTAGTGAGACACCGTCTCAAAATGAAAAGTAAAAAAATGGGCTGGGGGTTCAGCTCAGTGGTAGAGTGCTTGCAAAGCATGCGTGAGGCCCTGGGTTCAACCCCCAATACTGAAAAAAATATATATATATATACATACATACATACATACATACATATAAATATGAGCATAAACACAGACACACACACGTATGCACACAAATAATCTTTTCCTTCGGGGCACAGTGGTGCACGCCTGTAATCCTAGTACCTTGGGAGGTGGATGCAGGAGGATCATAGCTTTGAGGCCAGAGGTAGCATGTGTAACTTAGACCCTGTCTCAAGATAAAAATAAAAAAGGAGCTGGGGGTGAAGCTCAGTGGTATAACATTTGCAAAATAACATGCCAGGCCCTGGGCCCTGTCCCCTAGTACTGGGAAAAAAAAAATAGCTTTTCCTCATGAAATTAGAAAAATGACTAGAACTATTAAGTTAATATCCAGATACACAGATATTGAAAGTTTGGTTATTTTTATGAAATCAAATGCCTCCTAGATAAGTTATCTGATACAACAATCAAAAGAGAATATTCAATAATTTCTCACTCTCCCCCGAAATATTGCCAGCTTGACAACAAGAAAAGCCAGTTCTTTTCATTTAATTAAGTAATGATTAAATGATGCATGAAAGGTAGTGACAGCAAGAAAAAGTGGCACAGAATTATCATCATCATAGTAAAATATGATTTTACAAACATTTATTTTTACCAATGGTGTTAGGCATTTAGATTGGCATAAAGCTCTGATTATGCCTGTTAGAGAAGTATTTAGTGCTCAGCAATTATGAGGAAAAATTTCAGGTACATAATTCTCAATATTTCATTAAAACATTTCAGTTAATACAAATCTCTTATTCTAGCTTTCAGGAGGCCGTAGTAGGAAGATTGTGAGTTCGAGGCCTTCTTGGGCTAAATAGCAAGACCCTGTTTCGAAAAAACGAAGTAAAAGAAAGAAAGAAAAAAAGAGGAAAAAAAGAGGGAGGGAGGAAAAAGAGAAAGGAGGGAAGGAGGGATGGTGAGAAAAGATAGCTTTTCCACATAATAAGAATATAAAGTAAGCATAGCAATTACTCATAAGCTCTTGAATCATATGAAAAAGAACTTTGGCTTTCCGATTTCCTTTGAAAAGTTATAAAACTAAAAAAATAAAAATCTAGTGAAACATCTCTCAGAAGCCAGGCATGGTGGCACGTGCCTATAATTCCAGCACAGGGGAGGCTGAGGTGGGAGGATCATGATTTCTTTTTTTTTGGTACTGGGGGTTGATCCCGGGGCCTCAGGCCTGCATGCTTTGCAAGTGCTGGACCACTGAGCTGCACCCCCAGCCCTTTTATTTTTTTTTCCTTACTTCCAGAGACAGGGTCTCGCTAAGTTACATAGACTTCCTCTAGTCTCGAACTTGCAATCCTCCTGGCTCTGCCTCCCAAGCCGCTGGGATTACAGACGTGCGCCACCACGCCCAGCTAGGATCATGATTTCAAGGCCAGCCTGGCCTATAAAACAAGTTCAAGGCCAGCCTGAACTTCATTGTTGTTGTTGTTAGGTGCCGTCGAGTCGAGTCCGACTCATAGCTACCCTATGTACAGCAGATCGAAACACTTGCTGATTCTGTGCCAGGCAAACCATCTTATTTATGTTTAAGCCCATTGTTGCAGACACTGTGTCAATCCATCTGGTGGAGGGTTTTCCTCTTTTGCGTTGACCTGCCACTCTTCCAAACATGATGTCCTTCTCCAGGGATTGTTCTCTCCTGACTACATGTCCGAAATATG
>VMDO01038233.1:0-13638 GCA_007922755.1 Pedetes capensis
ACTAGGAGATTGAACCCAGGGCCTTGCTTTGCAAGTGCTCTGCCTCTGAGCTGCACTTCCAGCCCCATTGTTTTATATTTTTTTACTTTTTTTTTTTTTTAACTTTGAGACAGGGTCTCTGTGGCACAGGCGTCCTCTGGCCTCCAACTTGTGATCTTCCTGGCTCCGCCTCCCAAATCGCTGGGATTACAGGCGTGCGCCATGGTGCCTGGCTCTGAAACTTCTTAATAGATTCCAGACATCCTGTCATCACTACCCTGTGCCAGGCTGGCTGATGGGATGGCGTTATCAGCAACACAACACGTGGGTTTGCAAGTGCCCTGGAGCGTAGAGAGATGGACGGGTGGAGGCGGCCACGGCTGTCCTTCCACACAGAGCACTGTGAAATAGGAACTGGGAAGTTTCTGACACCCTCCTTGACAACTGGTTCCTTATTGCCCTAGGAAAATGGGGTCACAGGATTATCAGCCTGGTAAGATCAGGGCTGGGGCCCCCATGTTTTGATTTCTATTCATTCATTCAAAAAATATTTCTCAAGCAGCTACTTTTGTGCCAGGCAGAATTAGGCCCTGGGTATAGACAGGGACTTTGTCTTCTTAGTGTGGGGGGAAGAGAGGCACAGTTATCATGAGGGGAGACAAAGAATGACGAGTGACAGGCCATAACGAAAAGTGAGATGCTAAAGGAGATTGCTCTGCTAATAGTAAGAAGGCCACGGAGCTCCTCCCAAGGAAGTGACCCTGGGCCATGAGGAAGTGGATTCAGGGTGAAGGCGGACAGGCAGACAGTCCTGCTCCAGTGATTTGGAGGTGAACATACTTCCCATGGTAAGTTACACCCCCCCAGATTTAAATACATCAACAAGGTGCCAGGTATACTTTGATTCTCCAACAACCACCACTTATCAACATCTGTTCTGTGTCAGTGGCCATCCAGGGTGGCACAGCTAGGAAATGACTAGCGTGGAGTTTGATCTCAGGTCTGTCTCCTTGGGAAGCGCTACAGAAAACTTCCTCACGTTCTCCTTTGAGATAAAAATCCCTTGGAGATGGAGGCAGGGGTGCCGGTCAGCCTGTGTATGGAGAATGTTTTAGTGTTTTTATGAATTATCTTCCCGTGAAAAAGAGATTTGGGGCATGTTAATGAGGCTTAGGATTAGACCGTTAGGAGGTTTTGATGACCGATGGAGTCACCTGATCTGTCCCCATCTTTATAATGGGAACGTTATCTCATATTATCAAAGATTCTGCACAGTTGTTTTTCAGGGCCATGAAGCCATCAGTTCACAGCTGGCTCTGAGAGCACCCCACATACACATAGCAGTTTCATGAGCAAAGAAGTTCCACTTGGCCACGTGAAGGAAATGGGGACAACACAGACCAGTGGGTGGGACTGAAGCCACGCTGAGGTTTGTGGGCTCCACTAAGGACAGTCAAGCTCAATTAAAAAAAATCATTTGATAACCTAGCAATTTTACTCCTAGGTATGTATCCAAACTAATAGAAAACAGATATTTAAACAAAACCTGTACATGAATATTCCCAGCAGCACTAGTCACAATAACCAAAAGGTAAAAACAGCCTAAATATCCCTGAATGGATGAATGGATAAACAAAAGGTAGTCTATCCATAAAATGGAATGTTGTTGTTGTTGTTGTTGTTGGGTGTTGTTGAGTCAGGTCCAACTCATAGCCACCCTATGCATAACAAAAGGAAACACTTCCCCACACTGTGCCATGCCTGGCACTATGTCAGTGCTTCTCGGCTATTCATACAGTTTTCAATGGTGAATTGTTTTGGGATTGTTTCAAAGAGTGGGCTGCCAGGTCCTTCTCCCATTTTTGTGGTGCTGGGGATCAAACACAGGGCCTCAGAGCACACATAGCAGCACTCTGTCAACTGAGCTAAATCCAGCTCCAATGGAACATTGTTGTTGTTAGGTGCCGTCTGGTCAGTGTCCAACTCATAGCAACCCTACATACAACAGGCGAAACACTATTGTCAGTGCTTCTCTGCTGTTCATAGGGTTTTCAATGGCAGACTGATTTTTGGGAGTGGGTTGCCGGGTCCATGTTTCAAGCCTACAGCACCTGGGGTTCTCAGGAGATCTCCCATCCAAGTACTAGCCAGACGCGACCCTGCTTAGCTTCTGAAACCTGACGGGATCAGATGCCACAGGGCTATGGCTGCAGCCAATGGAACATTAGTCAGCCATAAAAGCGAAGTGCTGATGCAGGCTGCCACCTGGACGAATCTTGAAAACACTATGCTAAGTGAGAGATGTCTGATTCATACGTATGATTTCATCTCTAGGAAAGACTTAGAAGAGACATCAATCCATAAAGCTGGGCCTCCTGGTGCACGCCTGTAATCCCAGCAACTCAAGAGGCTGAGGCAAGAGGATCACAAGTTTGAGGCCAGAGGCAGCCTGTACAATTTGGTAACAGCCTGTCTCAAAATAAAAAATAAAAAAAGGGCTTGGGGTGTGGCCCAGTGGTAGAGCACTTGCCTAGCATGAAAGAGACTCTGAGTTCAACCCCCACACAGAAAGCTTATTAGTGGTTTCCTAAGACGGGGGAAGGATGTTGTTGTTGTTGTTAGGTGCCATCAAGTCCTGTCCAACTCATAGCGACCCTCATAGGGTTTTCAATGGTTGATTGTTTCTGGATTGCCTCGGGAGTGGATTGCCACATCCTTCTCCCATGGGGAAGGGTAGGATAGGGAATAATTATTTAGTAGGGAATAACTATTTAGCAGGGTTTCTATTTGAGGTGATAAAAATGTTTTGGAATAAAATAATAGATAAAAGGCAATGATTGCTCTATATTATGCACATGTTAAATACCACTGAAGTGTACACTTTAAAGAGGTTAATTTTATGAAAATGTTATATTAAGTCTTAAAAATAGACAAAACATCACATTTCTGTTTTGGAACCTCTGCCTGACACCTTATGAGTTCTAAAGGCAATGACTCAGCCATCCCTTCTTTCTCAGACATGAAAGTTAACTTCTGGTTTTCATATGATAAGGACTGCTGCAGTGAACATATTTATGCATGACATCTTCTCTTTGTGTTATTCCTTTAGGATAGACTCTTGGAGGCAACATTGGCAGGTTATAGTGATTGCGATTTCAGTGTAAAATAGATGGATATTGTTATGGCTTTAAACACATTTAGCAAAATCATTCTCTAATACAATTAGATTAATTCTGCCTCTGAAATGGTATGTAAGAAATCTTAACATGTCTTCACCAGCATTATTGTATTACCCTTTTTGTAAATCAATCATATTATTTTAAGGCATGAGACACCTCATTATTTTTTCTTCTCTCGTGAAAACCATTTTTCAAAAGCAACTTTCTTTAGGAAAGTAGTCCATGCAAATGTGAGTTGCTCTGCAGTTTCTAGACTCTCTGCCTTCCCTAACTCATTGCCTTTGCCTCTGCTATGCTTATTGCTTAAAATGCCCTTCCTGTCCCCACTTTTGCATGGTAAGTGCTTAACAAAGTCATCAAGGCCAAGACGGCCCACATTGCCTCTCAGCTCTTCAGCTCTGCATTGTTTCTATTTCTCTACTTGAAAGTCCTTTGTCCTTGTCTCTTTCATAATGTATTATATGGGAGTTCTTTTCTTTTCTTTTCTTTTCTTTCCTTTTTTCTTGTGATGGTGGGGATTGAACCCAGGACCTCACACATGCTAGGTAAGTGCTCTACCACTGAGCTATGTCCCAGCCAGGGAGGTTTTTTTTTTTTTTTTTTAATGTGTCTGTTTTGCTCTCTGAAGTTTGATATCCTTCAATACAGGACTAGTGTTTACAAAACTCTCAGTTGAACTGAATCTATGAACATAGTCCTTGACCCCCACTCTTCCATAGTCTTTCTGTCTGTTGATGTACCAGGACATCTCAACAGCACGGAGACACAGTTAAAACCCTGAAGAGTCATTCACGCAAAGGGAGAGTGTTATTGTTTATATTACTAGACGACGAGGCTTATGCATGGGACATGATTACATAACTCACAGTGCAAGGCCAATAGCAGAAGGCAGAAGTTTCAAGTGCTAGCACTGTCTGGTGCTCAAGCATTTGAAGTGATTCTGAAAGAAAAATTGTCAACTGAGCTGCAAAGATATTGGATATCTGATGCGGTCTAGAGAATAAATCACCAAGAAATATTCTCATTCCAAGGTTATATGGAGAATATACAGCTCATACCTGCTTTTTTATGAATATGCACCAAGAAAGCTGGAGAGCTAGCAAAGAGCTGTGAACATCCTTTTATGAAGTGCCAATTTAAAATGCAAACGTTCTCATGCTGGGCTCTTCTGACACATCAGTATTTATGTGACAAATACTTTGGGGCTGAAGTTTCCTGAGGCTGCTATAATAAATTACCATGAATCTGGTGAATTAAAACAACAGAAATTAATTTTCCCAAGTTCTGGCATTTGGAAGTCAGAAATGAATATTACTGGGCTAAGAAAAAAAAATCATCTGGGCCATTGTTCTTCTAGCATCTCTAGGGTAGGAGTCTCTCCTTGTCTCTTCCAGCTCTGGTGGCTGCCAGCATGCTTTGGTTTGCGGGCGTATCACTGCATTCTCTGCATGGTTGCTCACTGCTTCTTTCCCTTCTACTTGTGTATCAAATCTCTGTATACCCCCCTCTCAGAAGAACACACGTGATTGAATATAAGGCCCACCAAGATAGGAGGAGATAAACTTCCCATCTTAAAATTCTTAATCACATCTACAAAGTCTATGTTTTTATTATTATTATTATTGTTTGTTTGCTATATACGGTAACATGTGCAGGTTCCATGGATATTTGGGGGAAGGGAGCTATCATTCAGCCTATCACAAATATGTAAACAGGAAATATTTTCAGTTTGCTGTGAAACTCCAAGACAAGTTGTTGTTGTTAGGTGCCGTTGAGTCCTGTTTGACTCATAGCCACCCTCATAGGGTTTTCAATGGCTGATTGTTTCGGGATTGCCTCAGGAGTGGATTGCCACGTCCTTCTTCCATTTTTGCGGTGCTGGGAATTGAACTCAGGACCTCAGAGACTGCAGAGCTGTTCTCTGCTAATTGAGCTAAATCCTAGCTTAAGATAAGTAATTGACTTATATTATCTCTGTTTCCTTATTGTTGTATAGACTTGGAGCCTCTTATCCAACCTGTGACTATATCTTCTGAAGCAAGCAGAAAAATCTCCACTTCTCCAAGTAGGGCTAAGTCTTAGCAACAAGGCTCTACTCTCTGTCTCCTTTATAAACTCTTCCTTCTTTGTTTTGAAGGAGCTTCACTTTCCACAGGTGTAGAAAGATGTTTTTCAGCTAATGTAGAAGCCCAGCCTACAGCCGTAGCCCTGTGGCATCCGATCCCATCAGATCTCAGAAGCTAAGCAGGGTTGGGCCTGGTTAGTCCATGGATGGGAGACCGCCTGGGAACACCACGGGCTGTAGGCATGGAAGAAGGACCCAGCAACCCACTCCCCAAAACAATCAGCCATTGAAATCCCTACAAACATCAGAGAAGCACTGACATTAGTGTTTTACCTGATGTATGTAGGGTCACTATGAGTCGGATACCGACTCGACGGCACCTAACAACAACAACAATGAAGAAACTAATCCCAAAGCTCACACATGAAAGCTGACCCATAGTCTTTCATACCAAGTCTGAAGTCCTAGTAAAAAGTAGAAAATTCACAATACATAACTCACTCTGGCACAGAAACTCTACCACTACTTTGCTAGCATCTAAATTGCAAAAATGTTAAAGTAATAGGTCTCATCTTCACATCTGTGAGGTCTGGCCAAGGACTACTATCTCATAAATGAAGGATAGAGTGGAGTGGCTGAAGATGGGGCCAGAGAGGAAGACAGAGTGGTCCAGACCAGGGCTTAGGCAAGCTTGAACCAAGGTGCAAGGCTGGAGACAAGGACGTGGGGACGTTAGGGGACATTGGCAGGTAGGGCAGAGGGCTTGGTGGTCATTTGAAGGTGGAGGGTGAAGAAGTGGGAGTTCTCAAGGGTATTTTGTAAGTTTCAGGTAGAGAAGGGACAGAAGTGCTAACATTGAAGGCAGAAACACTAGAACAGGACCAGATCTGAGAGAAAAGATGAAATGACTTAGATGGCCATCATAAGAAGGCTAGCGTCTGTTTGGACAGGGAGGAGATACTTGTGAGTGCCTGCGAGGGAACAAGAGTTCTTGGAGCAGGTGAGATTTCTTAGGGACGACATTGGGCCCACAGGGACAGGCACCTACAAGTCAACACAGAGCCCACAGTCAGAGAGGGAGGAGGCAGAAAGAGTCATGGAAAGTAAAGGAAAAGGAGGTGTCAAGAGGGCTGAGTATTGCTCAGGCGTTGTTGTTGTTGTTAGTTGCCGTCCTGTCGGTATCCGACGCATAGAGACCCTCATAGGGTTTTCAGTGGCTGACTGTTTTGGGTTTGCCTTGGGAGTGGATTGCCAGGTTCTTCTCCCATTTTTGCAGTGTTGGGAATTGAACTCGGGAGCTCAGAGACTGCAGTACAGCGCTCTACCAACTGAGCTAAATCCCAGCTCTGCTGAGGTGTAGACAACAATAAAGAATAGGAAATGCCCATTCCATTTGTGTTGATGATTGGGGATCTTGGCCAGAATGATTTTGGTAGATAGCAGTAAAATGAAGCCAGGCTGGAGTGGGTAGAAGAAGAGCAAATGCAGACACTCAACTGAGATCATAGTGTTGAGAGTTTATGCACGCTGGTATTGCATCTAAAACACTCAGCACAGAGTTAGCACCCAGAAGGTGAACAATACATGTTCATTTCTTTGCTTTCTTTAACTTGAACCCAAATTGGCTTTCCCTTCTGGACTCTGAGAGAGATAAACACACAAATCTTTTATGGCTTTGGGGAAGTACCAATAAAAATCATTTTCTACTATCAAAATGTAACCTACTGATGTGAAATCTATATGCAGAAGCACTTATTACTGTCATTGTTATTTCTCAGGACACTGCCAATGTCAAATTATCTAAATCTGTACCCTAATAAAGGTAATTTGTTAATTCTGTATCTGAAAATAATTCTTACATCTCTGCTAGAGCTTTTAGGAATGTTTCTCCATTACATGTAACCACACTTAGTCCAGATATCATTCCAGTGTTTTTAGAACATTATAGACAAGATTCATGTTCTCTGTTTTACTTACTAAAAATCCAATGAGACTTCATTTGGGGAGAACAAAGGCTTTCGCTGCTTCGACAAAAGGCATAAAAATGCCTTCCATACATAATCAGAGGCAGAGAAACTACTGAGACCTACCTAAGGAGAGGACCCCATGGCCAGGGTCTCCACTGGCTAAAGTGACCCATTCACTCACACTCTCTGGGACTGTCAGAGGCCAGGTGAGACCCTAAGGGGGAATATGATGATAATAAACAAAAACAACATGAAGCCTGTCTGGGAACGTGAAACTTAAAAGATCAGGAGGTCTACATGGTTATAGACAACAAAGGAGAAGGAAGGAAGCATCCTGCACACAGCACAGGGCCTGCGTGGCGCAGAGCAGTTGCTCTCATGTTAATCCCTGGGGAAATTCTAAGGCCCTTCATCTCCCGAACACCCCCACCTCACTGCCATTCTGTCCAGATGCCTGACATGGTCATCACCCACACAGTACCCAGAGCCTCATGCTTGCATGCTTTGCAAGTGTACCATTGAGCCTCACCCCCCAGCCCATTTTTTTACTTTTTAAGACAGGGTCTCACTAAATTACACACACTGCCTCTGGTATCAAACGTGCAATCCTCCTGCCTCTGCCTCCTGTGTCACTGAGATGCATGTGCCAAAATATAATTTATTATAATTTTCAAATGACATGATTGATTGTCTTGTTGCTGCTATAAGTAATAAATAGTAAAACACATAAATGGCAGGCAAAGTTTGAGGTTCTTTAGGGTGAAGAGCTCCTTTCAGGGACTAGGGTTTCTGGTGTCCTTATTTTCCCACTGTCTATGTTGTTGTTGTTGGTGGTGGTGTTGGTGTTGTTAGATACCGTCAAGTCAAATCCAACTCATAGAGACCCTAAGTACAGCAGAACAAAGCACTAGCTATTTGACAGTGATCTCTGCTATTTATAGGTTTCCAATAGCTAATTGTCTTGGGGAGTGGGCTGCTGGGTCCTTCTCCCTAGTCTTTCTTAGTTTGGAAACTCAGCTAAAACCTGTCTACCATGGGTGGCTCTGCTGGTAACTGTTTCTGGATGGGTAGGTGGATAAGTGGAAAGAAAGAAGGCAGGCAGGCAGGCAGGAAGGCAGGAAGAGAAGACGAGAAAGGAAGGAGGGAGGAAAGAAAGGACAGAGGAAGGGAGGGCGGAAAGGAGGAAAGAAAAGAGGAAAGAAGAGAGAGACGAAGGAAGGAGGCAGAGTAGAGATGGAGGGAGGGAGGAAGGGAGGGAATAAAGAGAGAGTAGGTGGAGAGAGCAAGTGGATATATGGTTGAATCCATGTGTGGATGGGTAGAAAGTAAGACAGACTGACAGAGGAATGCATGGGGGGATGGAAAGCTTAATTTATGGTTATTTGTTTGTCTTAGGTTCAGTAAAACCCATGAACTTCCAAAAAGGGTAGGATCAACGATTTAACAGTGACTCTTGTTATTGAATCCAGGGTCACGAGAGAGAGAATGACTCATCAGTTACTGGGAACCTGTTCCTCTCATTTGCATCAGACCGTAGAAGAGGGGTCCCTCCATAGTGGGGTGCTGAGATGAGAGGCAGGGGCTTGGGTGCGGGAGGTTATACCTCCGTAGGTCTTGATCAGCGATGAGTCACGCATGATGTTTAAGACAGTGCTCCAGCAGCTGGGTGGTAAATTGTTCTCTGGCAAGGGGTAGCAAGTGGATGACTCAGGCCTAGGTCTGCTCCCTTCTTGAATTTGGGACAGAGCCAGGGAGGCCTGGAAATGACCAGAACTCTCTCCTTCACAAATCACATTATTGAAATTAGATTCCTCACAGGCGCTGAGATTATCCCTCTAATATTCTCCCTTAGGGTTCAGAAAGGCTTTTTTTTTTTTTTGACAAAGTTTATTCCAGTGATGTTAAAGTGAACCATACGCAGAGAGCTTAGGATGCTGGGGGTCATTATTATGAGGAGCAGTGTCTAAGGAGAAGGGAGAATCTATGAGAGAAGGGAAATCTGATGATAGAGTCAGAAAGACAGAATCCAGGCTTCTTTCTGTAAACCCTGTCCAACGGGAACTTCTCATTCTGGGGCCAAACACTGGAGATTCTGAGACTTGCTTTATCAACCCATGAAACACGCCCCATAAATATTTGTGGAAGGTCTTGGCAGGTCAGGGCCTTTCCTAAAGTCTGGACTTGAGGCTGGCCACACTGTATACAGCTGGCCACGTGGGGAGCTGCTCGCTGAGCCAGTCCCCTGAGAGGGGGCTTTGTGGAAGTCTTGTCCCTAGGAGTGTGGACCAGATAAACAAGGGGTAAAAGGAGTAGTTACTACATCAAGCAACTTATTCAAGGCCAGGCACTTTTCATGGATTTTCTCCACTCTGTAAAGCCTGAAATGTGACTGGTGAGAAGCTAAATTTTATTTTCCTCACTTCAGTCAATGTAAATTTAAATAGTCACATGTAGCCAATGGGCACCATACTGGCAGGGTGGAACAGAATGTTTCTATCATGGCAGAAAATTCTACTGGAATGTGCTGCCTTACAGCATGTTTTAAAAGAGGGCCTGTGAACCCTGTTTGGGCAGAGGAAGAAATGAAGGCTGCGATGTTAAATCTTTTGTCTAACAAGACAAAATACATGGGGAGCAAAATTCAGGATTTGAATTTTGGTTTTTCTGACTTCAAAGTCTCATTTCATCACCGTTTGCTACTTATGAGCTCTGGGGTTTAGCTCAGTTGGTAGAATGTTGCTCTTCCCTCTCTGAGGCCCTGGGTTTGATCCCCAGCACTGCAGAAATGGGAGAAGGACATGGCAATCCACTCCCGAAGCAATCAGGAAACAATCAGCCGTTAAAAACTCTGTGAACAGTAGAAAAGCACTGACAATGCCAGGCATGGCACATTGTCATAGGATGTTTCGTTCTGTTGTACACAAGGTCACGATGAGTTGAACCCAACCTGATAGCACCTAACAGCGATGACATGCTACTTATAACTCTGATTTCATGGACAATTTATTGGTCAATAGTTTTCCTTGTTGGTAGAGCGTTGTTCTGTGCTCTCTGTGGCCTTGGGTTTGAGCCCTAGCATCGCAAAAAAAAAAAAAAAAAAAGAAGGACTGGCAACCCACTTCCAAAACAATCCCCAAACAGCCATTGCAAACCCTATGAGTAGCACAGAAGAACTGACACAGTGACTAGCATGGCACAGTGTCTGATAGTGTTTTGTCCTGTTGTACATAGGGTCACTATGAGTAGGACCCAACTCAGTGGCACCTAACAAAAATGTTTATTGTGCCTTTTCCTAGGGCCTTTCCCATTACGGCACAAATACAAACTTAGTCCTGTGTCATAAATATACTCTAAACTATTTAAAATATATCTCTGTGGATCCTTCATAGAGAGTTTATGCCATAATAACCCGTGGTCTCTCCACCTCTGTGGCTCAGTGTGATGGAAGTTCATTTCTGCCTCACTCACATGACAATCCAGGCAAGCCTCTGCTGAATGAAGCAATAGTACCATCTATTTTGCCACAGCCCTTTAACACACTAGACCCTAGTCCTCAGAACTGCCAATTGGAACTGATGGGTTGGTTCTGTTCTCACGCATTGGCCAGAGCACATCACAGTCCACCTCAAAGTCAAGGAAACAGGCAGGGAAAGCCGTGATGACATCTGCAACCCATTGCCCTGCTAGTTTTCTCTTTCTCCTAATAGTATGCTCCACATGCTCTTTGGTTGTTCAGATTCTGAAACCAGAGAGTTCACGCTTCATCAGGCACCGGAGTGCAGAACCACGCCCTGGGCTCTGTTAGAGGGGTGGGCGGAAGCAATGTGGTTGCTGACCACAGGGACCTGCTGGCCAGCAGGGGACACAGCACAGAACTAACCACCCCACTTTGCCCAGGACCGAGGAGTTTCCCAGGACACAGGGCTCTCGGTGTCAAAAGTGGAACAGTCCTGGACTAACTGTCTCCTCATTCTTTCGTGGGGTGTGATGGTGGATGGGTCCCTATACAAGGAAGCAGACCATCACAGTCCTGTTGAGAGAACTATGATGGGGAGTGAAGGGTGTGTTGGAAACAACCAGACAAGCCACCTAACAAGAAGGTACTGTGCAGGTTATCAAACAGGGAGTGGAGATGGACTGTTCAGGAGGGGGAACGTGAACCAGGAACTCTTGAGAAACTGCGCACACCACATACAAACGTATGGAGGCTGGAGGCCATAGGGCTCATTCAGCAAATTGCAAATATTTATTATGCATGGCTGGTGTATAGGATTAGAGGTGGAGACACAGTTACACAGTGATTCAGAATGTCTGGAAGGGGAGCTCATAATTCTATACAATGCATATACTTTTAATTGCAATTGTAATTCTTTTCCATATGACACAGAATCCAACAGAGTAGAGAACAGGCTCCCTTCTGCTCTATTTAGATAACTGGTTCCATTCCCACAAGCAACTGATTCTAGTTTCCTAGATATCCTTCCAGACTTTCTGTGCAGATATAAGAAAACATGCATATTTTCTCCAAAAAAAAAAATATCTCTCATGCAAACATTACCAGACTACACACTCTTTTACATTTTTATTTCATCACTTAAAAACAAAACTTAACCTGGAGGGGGTTCCCGAACATTTGTGTTCCTGTGGAAGCCGGGTCCTTAAGAGATGTAGCCAGGGCTAAGACATGAGGGGAAACTTGTTATTTTACCTGTGGATCCCCTGCACCTGGTGAATGTTCATGGAAAATTCCGATCAGATGGATCCAGGGAATGAATGAATAAATGAATGAGCTGAGAGGAGGGAAGATGCATTTTAAAAGGCGATCAGGATGGAAAAGAGGAAGGAAGGATCTGATTAATATTTAATCCCTTGGAGGCGTCTTGCTCCAAGATCTAAGAAATGGCACGTCCCCATTTTGGAAAATGGAATATAATTAGAGAGGTGCCAGACCGTGTCAGCCTGCCTGTACCAGTGCCTCTTCTGTAATCAGACATGCACCTTTCCTGAAGTCTCAACCAAACAGTACTTTCCTGCCTCTCGGAAAAATGAAGCAACTTAAATTCTGTGTATAGTCAACCGAGTTGAGCCCAACACCAGCTGATGGTAGAAATATTTTACCTGCTGGCAGAGGGGACTCTGGTGTATAACAAGCCTGGTGCCCTTTTTCTACTCTCTCTTAACTTCCTGGGGCTGGGATTTAGCTCAGTTGGTAGAGCGCTGCGCTGCAGTCTCTGAGGTCCCGAGTTTAATTCCCAGCACCGCAAAATGGGAAAAGGACCTGGCAATCCACTCCCAAGGCAATCCTGAAACACCCAGCCATTGAAAACCCTATGAGGGTCACTATGAGTCAGACACCAACTCGATGGCACCTAACAACAACAATTCAACTTCCTAGAGGTCTTCAATTCCAGTAACTATGGCACTGGGTTGTCCTCAGCTAAAAGAAGCCCTCTGTGGACAGGGAGTCCATCTCTTTCACCTTTGTCTCCCTCCAATACCAAACCTGCCACCTGGCCACACCCTCAAGAAGCTGAGTCCCCCTGCAGTCAGGGGCAAACTGAACTGATGTATCTGGGAAGGGAAAGATAGGAAAGGAGAGGGAAAGGAAATACCATAGAACTCAGGCGGTTCTGTCGTGGACAGTGACACCGTTTCCTGTGGTGGAGTTTTGGAAGCTTGGCTGCCCAGAACACGTGACTGCTTTCACAATTCTACTTTTGTTCCTGGTGGGAGGGGCTATCCGGGCCTCAGCTTTGGGGGGCTGTTGGAGGCAAGCACACTGTATCTCTCTACCGACTGTCAGAAAGTGGCCTGGTTTAAGGTCAGGTACTTGCTGGGAGGATCCCCAAAAGCTTCTCAGGAATGTGGGATGGCAGTGGGGAGTCGCGAACTCTGTACACATCAGCACTGGGCACCATTACAGGTAACTACAGCATCATTGGCAGGAAGGTGGGGAACCGCTATAGTTTCTAAACCACCTGGGAAGTCAGCTCCCTGGCACACACTAAAACAGAATCTCTGAGGAGCTCCGCACAGAAAATTATGTCTTTGAGCCAAGTGCAGTGGCACACACCTGTAATCTCAGCAACCTGGGGGCCAGTGGCAGGAGAATCACAGGGTAGAGGCCAGAGGAAGCCTGCATAACTTAGCAAGACCTTATCTCAAAATAAGAAGTAAAAAAATGGGCTGGTGGTGCAGGTGAGTGGTAAAGCACTTACAAAAGCATGCGTGAGGCCCTGGGTTTAACCCCCTGGTACCACCAAAAAGAAGAAGGAGGGGGGGGAGGAAGGGGACAGCAGGAAGGAAGGAGATGAAGAGGGGTAGGAGGGTAGGTGGTGGAGGGGAAGGGGGGGAAGAGGAGGAGGAAGAAGAGAGGGAAGGGGCAGGTGAAGAAGGAGAAGAAAGAGGAGGAGGAAGAGGAGGAAAAGAAGGAGGAAAAGGAGGAGGA
>VMDO01038234.1:0-13663 GCA_007922755.1 Pedetes capensis
AAAACTGACTGAGAATCATTGTTTTGTAACTTATATTCATATATATTTTGGAAGAGATAATAGTAAATCAAATTTGGTAAGTAAAATGGTTGTAAATGTTTCAGTGAAGAAATGTTTAAAATATCATCTTCTATAATTTAAAAATGGGAGAAGGATATAGCAATCCACTCCTGAGGCAATCCCAAAACAAAAAGCCATTGAAAACCCTATGAGGGTCACTTTGAGTCGGACACAACTTGACGGCACCTAACAACAATAACAACATAATTTAAAAATTTCTTTTTCCCTTTAGTTAAGGAATAGTGACATGATTTAGGCAGTGTATGTCATTTCTACTTCTCTTTTTTGAGCACATTGTTCATACCATATGTTGTTATTATTAGGTGCCGTGGAGTCAGTATCCAATTCAGTGACCCTGTGTACAACAGGTGAAACACTATTGTCAGTGCTTCTTTGCTATTCATAGGGTTTTCAATGGCGGATTGATTTTTGTGAGTGGGTTTCTGGGTTGTTCTTCCATGCCTACAGCATTTGGTGTTCCCAGGTGGTCCCCCGTCCAAGTACTAATCAGGACTGACCCTGCATGGCTCCGAGATCTGATGGGATTAGACGGCACAGTGCTACGGCTGCAGGCAACGTACCATACAGTACATATCATATAGTAAAAATATAATTTCAATGACCATTAAAAACCAAATTCAGATTCTACCTGAGATTTACAGAATCAGAATATCTAGAAAAACAGTTTAAAAACAAATTCTTAGGTACTTTGAGGCCTGGTATTCAGTGTTCGGGAGACTGCATTGGGTTTAGTTTGCTTGCTCTCTTCTTTCCAGGAAAAATCAGGAAGTCACCATTTTACTCCTCTTCATCCCTCACTCCTCATCCAACCTGCATCTTCTATCTCCAGTCAAACTGTAAACCCATCCATTTTCCTCATCTCCTTCATGACTATGTTTGTTCAGAATTCCATTTTTCATGGTCAGTCACCTTCTAACTCATGCTCTTAGATCATTCTTGCTCTGTCCATCTTGTTCATGTTCTAGTTCTGTTCTCATTCTAAAAGGTAGTTCTCTGTTCAACAATCTCCCACGTAAGATCTTGAGTTTATCTCCACTGTCTGTGGAATGAAGTTCAGATACTTTATAATACCATAAAAGATCCTGAGACCTTAATCCTGATTTGCCTTTTCCCATACTTCAGCCTTTGTGGTCTAATTACAGTTTTCTCAGTGCTATATTCTTTCATGTTAGTTGCAGTTTACTTTGTATGCAATTCTATTATGACATTTACATTTTATTTTATTTCATTTTGTGGCACTTGGAGGTTGAGGGCTTTGGATATACTTTGTAAGTGGTATACCATTGGGCTGCTCCCTCAATCCATTTATTAATTTTTAAAATTTTGAGTCAGGGTCTTGCTAAATTATGCATGTTGCCTCTGTCCTTGAACTGATGATCCTCCTGCTCCACCTTCTGAGTTGCTGGAATTACAACTGTGCATTCCTGTACCCTGCATATTTTAAATGCTTTTCTACATATATGTCTCCTATCATAAATTTTAAGCTTCATACTTGGACAATGTCTATCTTGGGCACATTGTGTATGTCAAAACATGCTTGTTTAATAAATGGCACACACACAAACACACACATTTAAATGTGTAAATTTGTGTAGAAATAGGTCATGTTAAATAGTAACTTCAATTAAATATAATTTAATTGGCTATTTTGTTTTCCCTGATAAGTAATTACTACATGCATAATTGCTTAATGTCTCTGGATTTTTACATTTATAGGTCCTGAATATATATGTTCTTGATGACGATATTCCTGAGCTTAATGAGTATTTCAGAGTGACATTGGTTTCTGCAATTCCTGGAGATGGGAAACTAGGTTCAACTCCCACCAGTGGTGCCAGCATAGATCCTGAAAAGGAAACCACAGACATCACCATCAAAGCTAGTGATCATCCATATGGTAAACCACCATGTTGCAAGAATGATTTTATCATTGCTGGGTGTACTTGGCTTATCCAGAATTTCTTAAGGGACTTTTTGCAAATGAATTGAAGCAGAATTCCTTGAGACCCCCTAATTTCTAAACATTTTAACTGCTTAGCTGTCATTTTGAGGCACGTTGTTTATGAAAGAAAATATAAGATCAATTTCTGAACTTAATTAATATGTTTAAGAAGTTTCTTCAAGATTACTTAAAATGAAAAAAGAGGTATCTCCATTTATGATTATGAAAATTCCTTTAATTTAAAACTTACCCTATGGTAGTTAACATCTAAGTAATTGATGTATTTTGTAGTTTATATTTTATAAGGCTTTAAGAAATGGAGCTATCACTGACTGTATTAATTTGTTGGTGTCATGTTGAAAAGCGATCATTTTCGTATTGAGGAACTATCGTAGATATCCATCCTACTAAATTGTGCATCTTTTTTGTATTAACAAGTAATGTTTCTTATGTGAGACTATAGCAAGAACATCTGTTAAAAAGTCTGGGTGGAGAATCTGAAAGGCTCTTCAACTCCAATTTTCATAGTTAAATTTTAAAAAGGAAGTGTTTCAAATCCTTGGTTGTTGTTAGGTGCAGTTGATCGTGTCCGACTCACAGTGACCCTCACAGGGCTTTCAATGGCTGATTGTTTCAGGTTTGCCTTGGGAGTGGATTGCTATGGCCTTCTCCCATTTTGGCAGTGCTGGGAATCGAACATGGGACCTCAGAGATTGCAGAGCGGTGCTCTACCAACTGAGCTAAATCCCAGCCTCAAATCCTTTAGGGAGCCATTAATTCCGGAGACTTCAGCTGGGTGTGGTAGTGCATATCTGTAATCCCAGTACTTGAGAGGCTGAGGTAGGAGCCTGATACATTCAAAGCCAGCCTGGGAACCATAGAGAGATTCTGGCAAATAAATAAATAAATAAATAAATAAATAAATAAATAAATAAATAAATTCCAGAGATTTAGTCAAATATGAGTTAATTTTTGGAAATACATATTTTAAAACCCCATCACTATTCCTTTTACTGATGCTTCCTAGAAGAAGAAAAGCTTCCTTTGAGTAGAGACAAGGAAAATTTATATTTTAACTGTTAACCTTATGAAATCTTATAAACATATTCTGTGTCAAAAGCATGTTCATTAATGCTTCAGTAAAATCTTTTCTTCGTGACAGCCCTCAGTCTTTTAGCCTGGTGATTAAAATGATTGTGCAAGTTTGCTTCCAATGAAGAGGAACTTCTTCCACAGATGACTGGGGGAAGAATGGTCTGTCTTCTTTGTCTCCTCTAGGCCTGCTGCAGTTCTCCACAGGGCTACCTCCTCAGCCTGAGGACACAATGAGTCTGCCTGCAAGCAGCATACCACATGTCACTGTGGAAGAAGAGGATGGAGAAATCAGATTATTGGTCATCCGTGCACAAGGACTCGTAGGGACGGTGACTGCAGAGTTTAGAACAGTGTCCCTGACAGCATTCAGTCCAGAGGACTACCAGGTACCTAAGCCTTTTAAGGTCTGGGATTTAGCTCATTTGGTAAAGTGCCACTCTGTAGTCTCTGAGGTTCTGGGTTCGATTCACAGTACTGCAAAAATGGGAGAAGGATGTGGCAAGCCACTTCTGAGGCAATCCTGAAACAATCAGCCATTGAAAAGCCTAGGAGGGTCATTATAAGTCACACACGACTGGACGGCACCTAACAACAAGCCTTTTAAAACTAGTTTTCCACTTTCAAGTGTACACAGTTCTTATCTTGGAAGATTGGAAGGGTCTCTAACTGTACTTAGAAAATACTAAACAAGGAAAATAAGCACTACTGGCTTTCTGACCTTTTTTTTTTTTTTTTTTGGCGGTACTAGGGGTTGAACCCAGGGCCTCATGCTTACATGCTTTGCAAATGCTGTACCACTAAGCTACACTCCCAGCCGATTTTTTTTTCTACTTTTTGGACACAGGGTCTCACCAGAGGCAGACTGCCTCTGGTCTTGAACTTGGGATCTTCCTGCCTCTGCTTCCTGAGTCACTGGGATTACAGCGTGGGCCACTGCACCTGGCTGACTTTTTCAATATATGTAAGTAATGTGCCTTATTGTGGCTGGGTACAGTGATGCATGCCTATAATCCCAGCAATTTGTGAGGCAAAGGCAGGAGGATTGCAGGTTCTAGGCCAGAGGCAGCTTGTGTAATTTAGCAAGACTCTGTCTCAATTAAAAATTTAAAAATGGACTAGGGGCACAGCTCAGTGGCAGAGCACTTGCAAAGTATGTGTGAGGGCCTTGGTTCAGCCCCCAGTACCACAAAGAAAAAGAAAAGAAAAAAAAAACGATGCCTTACACTGACATAGCTACCATTCTGTTTTTTTCTTGTACTTTTTACTTGTCACAGGCTTCTGGTGTTATTTGTTTTAATGTTATAGGTTTTGATCAGATGTCTAAAAAATTAGCTATCTTAAATATTTTGAATCCTCTTACAGGTAAGTTATATAATTTTTGCCTTGAGATTTATTATGTCTTTAACAAGGTTGATAAATAACATATTCCACAAGACATCTCAACTTGGTTTAATGTTGTATTCACAGCATTCTCCTAAAGTGATATTTTATTCTTCATATTAATGGTTTTTGATTTCTAAGTAGTCGAATATCCCCACCCTCTAGTTGTGTTCTCATTTTTCTTCAACAAAACAAAGCAAAAAGCCCATGTCCCCATCCTTCACAACTATTAGAAAGTTCATATCCTTGGAGACATTTCTGAGGATTTTGTTACTTCTGAGGATTTTGTTACTTGTCACCTCTTTGCTTATCTCTGATAACCTAATTTTTTTTTTGAGACAGCATCTCACTATGTAGCTCCAGCTGGCTTATAACTCACTGTGTAGACCAGCCTGGCCTAGAACTTGCATTAATCTTCCCACTTCAGCATTCTGAGTGCTGGTATTACACATGTGTGCCATCACACTTAGCTTAACCTGATAATTTTTGCCTTCACTATTATGATGCTTCAGCTATCTCTGGTCTGTGATGATACAAAAGTAAGATTTATTAGGCTATGTATGTAAATGTGTATGCATATGATGGGGAAGGGACGGAAGGTACATCATGTACAGAAATGGAAACAATGGGATTTCAGATACCACTGTCCTAATTTAAGTCTCATATACCAAGTGAAAAATGATCCTCACCACTCAGATGCTTATATCCCAGCTGTTTGGAGTGATATTAAGCAATTAGCTAATTACTGAGTTATGAGTGGGTGAATGGTACAAGGTTTGTGGACTGTGAGAGAAGTGAGTGTTGACATATGTTGTATATTCAAGGGAGTCTTTCTGGGTTTTACCTAGAGCTCTGAAATTTAAGGAGGAGAAAGGTAGGTGAAGGGGGAAGAACCCCTTGAGACTGGTATAATGGCATGAGGAAAAGCCACCAATGTAGGGGAAGGGCACAAGCTGTCAGAGGAACCACAAGGAGAGCTAATGGGGAGAGATAGGTATGGTGATTAAAAAAATAAGGTACATGCAGCCTGGATCAGTAAAGGTTTTAGAGATCATGCTACATTTTTGTCTTTTTATAAAAACAAGGAGAAGTAAGATCACAAAAGATCACTAGGCCAAATTATGGAGAATGGGTTTGATGATATAGATATAAGATACAAAAAGACAAGTAAGGAGTCTGTTTTTATAGAGCAAGGCAAAAGATTATGGTATTTTGAACTAGGTTGGTGACAATGTAGATGGGAAGCAGTAGATGAGCTAAAGAAGTGTCTCGAAGTTAAAATGGCAGAATTTGATGGTTGTTTGGTATGAAAGATAAAGTAGAAATTGACACTAACAATGACTCTGTAGTTCCTGGCATGAGCAATTTATGGCTCCACAGTTTAGGACTGTGGAGAGGATTGACAAGGCAAAGTTTTAAAGAGAAGAATGTAAATTTGGGACTGGTAGAAATTATAAGAAAAAAAATTCAAATACTAAGATTTAAATCTGGATATCAGAGGTTGTTGTTGTTAGGTGCCCTTGAATCCAGTCCAACTCATAGCAACCCTATGTACAGCAAATCGAAACACTTCCTGATTCTGTGCCAAGCACACAATCTTATTTATGTTTAAGTCCATTGTTGCAGACACTGTGTCAATCCATCTGGTGGAGGGTTTTCCTCTTTTGCATTGACCTGCCACTCTCCCAAACATGATGTCTTTCTCTATGGATTGATCTCTCCTGACTACATGTCCGAAATATGTAAGACGCAGTCTGGCCATTCTTGCTCCCAAGGAGCACTCTGGTTGCACTTCTTCTAGGACAGATCTGTTGGTTCTTTTGGCAGTCCATGGTATATTCAATAGATGTCTCCAGAGCACTTGTGTGAGACCTTGGATTCTACCCCTCAATCCTGCAGAATAACAACAACAACAGCAATAAAACTTGCAGAATTACTCCAGTGACTACTTAACTGTCAACAAAGTTAATTACTTCCTTGTTGACCTAACCTATATTCCTTTCATAGTGATTATTGTTTTTTAAAATTATTTTTTATTAATGTTTAAACACTCTTCCTGAAATGTTCTTCATGGACTCAAAGATTTGTCTTGGCAATTGTTGAATCTGAGTCATTTGAAAGAGTGCCATGTACATGCTACAAATTTGACAAGTATTGAAAAAGGGAATAAATGAGTGACCAAATGAGTTGGTGCTTGGATTCCTCGATTTACCTTTAAGGTTAATTATCAATAGCTCCACAAAGTGAAATACAGCCACCTACACAAACTAATACTAGAAAAAAATAAACATATTATGGATTCTAGTTTCAAGTATAGTCAAGGAAAGACTAATGCCAAATGGACTGATGTGTGTTGTTGATTGGAGAGAGTCTCAGAATGAAAATTCCATTATTATTACGCCCTGAAGAGCTAAACTTCTCAATTATGTAGTTTCAATAGTTCTAAATATACTATTGAATATTGAATATTCAAGAGAATTCTTTCCATTTTATGAAAGGAATTCTTTAAGAATTTATGGAGAGCTGGGCACGGTGGTGCATGCCTGTAATCCCAGTGGTTCAGGAGGTAGAGGTGGGAGGATCACAAGTTCGACACTAGATGCAGTCTGCATAATTTAGCGAGACCTTGTCTCAAAAAAAAAAAAAAAAAGGGCTGGGGGCACAGCTCAGTGGTCCAGAACTTGCAAAGCATGCAGGCGTGCGGCCCTGGGTTCAACCCCCAGTACCGCAAGAAAAAAAAAAAAGAATTTATGGATGTAACCCATGAAGATTTCTCATTTGCCTTAACTACTGTTTTGACAAATGCATAAGAAAAATATAAGTCCATCTATTTTATTTAGTTGAAGACTGTGTAAATTTGTGAGGACTAGGGATATAGCTCAGTGATAGGATGCTTGTATAGTATGTGCATGGCCCTGCGTTTGATCCTCAGCACTACAAGAAAAAAAAAGAATATATATTTAGAGTTTATATTGAATATATTTGTATACCCTGAAGTGTTTTTAATTCTGAATTTTGCTTATGTTTTTCTGTTTCAGTGTTTATAACCATTTAATATGTAGTTGTTGTTGTTGTTAGGTGCCATCGAGTCGGTATCCAACTCATAGCGACCCTCTGTACAACAGGGAAAACACTATTGTCAGTGCTTCTCTGATGTTCATAGGGTTTTCAATGGCAGATTGATTTTTGGGAGGGGGTTGCCAGGTCCTTCTCCCATTACTATATAGTAAGCATCCTCATTTTGCAGTTTTATATATGGAATAATTATAATCTAACGGATAAATCTTTCATTTGTATTTCAGAGTGTTGCTGGCACATTAGAATTTCAACCAGGAGAAAGATATAAATATATTTTTGTCAACATCACTGATAATTCTGTCCCTGAACTAGAAAAATCTTTTAAAGTTGAGTTGTTTAACTTGGAGGGAGGAGGTAAGACTGTAATTAAAAAATATCAAATATTTGCTTGTCTATCCATCATAGTGATAGCAGGTTTTGTTAACTCAAAGATTCCTCTGAATTATCTGTTTGAATGTGTGTGTGTGTGTGTGTGTGTGTGTGTGTGTGTGTGTGTGTGTATGAGAGAGAGAGAGAGAGAGAGAGGGAGAGTGAGTTTGTGTGAATGAATAAACTACTAGCTTTTGGAAAGAGTAGCATGAAGGTTAATAATTGTTTGCAATTTATGGCAGAAAATTCTGATTTTTTTTGTTAAAAAGAAAATTGCCATCTTCCTATGTAGGTTTTGAGTATTTTACAAATTAATATTCAACTCATGATTTTCTGAGAAGTTTGGTTAATTCTCAGTAATATTTGTTTGTTTTATGGATTCCACCTATTGTGTCATTTATTTCTCTTTTTATTACTTATTGATCTTTTCCTAAGGTAGATTTTTAAAAGAATTTTTGGCAGTACTAGGGGTTTGAACCCAGGGCCTCATGCATGCTTTGCAAGCACTCTACCACTGAGGTGCACCCTCAGCCCATTTTTAATTTTTTTATCTTCATTCAGGGTCTTGCTAAATTATGCAGGCTGCCTCTGGTCTTAAACCTGTGATCCTCCTGCCTCCACTTCCTGAGTTGCTGGTATTACAGGTGTGGACCACTGCACCCAGCTCACTAGATGTGCTTTTAGAATGAAATAGTATAATAGCACTAAATTACCAAATTATAGTTGTCATTCATACTAGGTACTCTTAAAACCACCTGCTTCCTTTCCTCCTTTTTAAATTTTCACAGCTTCATTAGTGCTATCTCTAGCTATAATGCGGGTAAAACTTGTCCTTTTAGGTAATCTATGTGAGGTGATTATCAATCAAAGAGGCCAGTAGTGACTTATTCTCAATTCTGATTATCAAGTATTTGGAGTTAAGGCTTATTGGAAAAACTCTTCTGCATTAAAGTGAAGCTATTTGTATTTATCCTGTTTAGCCAAATTTATATGTTACTTTCTAGAAGTACTATTACATTTGATTGCTAGGTGCTACAGGGGGTATTATAGAATTCATGTGGCATGCACTGTGTGACCTTCATAAGTATAAGAAATGGAGAGTTAGTATGATATTCATCAGGAAAGCCCTGCCCTATTACAAAACCTAGTATTATTATCTACACTATTTTGATGAGGAGAATCATAGTATAAATGCCATTCAAAAGGAGAGAGAGAGTAGAATAGACATATTGATATTGTATTTTTGTATAAAGTGAGACTTTGGGGTAAGTATGCAAAATTTTCCTTTCTTGTGTTCCTAAAGCCCAAGTGAAGGCAAAGGAGAGCAACATGGGGCTTGGGGGCAAGAGAATGATTAAACAAATAGTGCCACAACTCAGTGAATGCATAAAACAGGGAACATGTGCTACATGACCTGCCTTGCAGGTGGCATGTGAAAATACTAGTTTTACTTGTCCTCCAGAGACAGGTGCTCACATCTCCAAGTCATTATTACTATAAACTAATAATGGAACATCAAAGTTTTTCGGTATTAGAGATCAAACCCAGGGCCTAGTGCATGCTAGCCAAGTGCTTTACCACTGAGCTTCACCCTTAGCCCTGAGAATCAAATGTTCTTGATAGGGTATTTGTAATTACAGTGATAGTTGCAATTTAATATAAAAACTTTTCCACACATCTCTAGAATATGCAATGTTACATACAAATTAGGCATGAATTCCCATTTGTAAGCCCATCTTTCAGTAAACAATAGTGGAGAGTCTCTACTTTTTCTCTCAGTAAACTGGGATTGGAGGGAAAAAAGAATACAGACAATGACTTCCACTCATGGACTCATGCCTAGGCATTGCCTAATATGTGAAATAACTTGTGGAGTTAAATTCTTTTGAGAATCAAGGGCACATCCCATATTTTGTGCCATTTTGTCTCTAAAGCTGATTCTATATAAGGTAGCCATGACTTCACACCTTTCTCATGACTTCTGGATAGTATGGGAGCAAAGCCATCTACTGGTTTGTTGCTGGAAATCTGTTCTGCCTCTTAAGTCTCCAAGTTGATTTAGGTTCTGGGTCCCATACATTCTTATTTCTGGTATATCCCAGTTTTTTGGGGAAAACAAATAGCAGCCCAGACCTACACTAGCTTATTAATTAATGGATATTGGTAGAAGCACATATATGTGGATATGGCTTTTCTTTTCCTACTCTACTTTTTCATTGCTATCATCACTGCCCTTCCTATTTTCTTTGTAAACAAATAATGGCTAGAATATAAAATGTATTGGATATAAGGGTATAATTACTTTGTATTTATTGAAGTTGTTGGATCTTGTCAAGGTATTTTATATTTTACAATATTATTTATTTCCAATTATTTTATTCTACAAAATTTTTATAAAGGGCAGCATGTTTTGTTGGTGAGAAAACTGAGATGTCAAGAAGTTAAGTATTTTACTGAGGGTTTTAGAACTGGTATCTCTTGCAACCAGGACTAAGTAGAACTTTTAGACTGCATATCTATGGCTCTTTCCACAATGTCAGTGACAAGATGGTGATCCAGTTTGAGAATGGTAAATGTGGTAGGGCTTTGAATGTGTGAATGGGAGAAATGTTAGATGCATTTCCTTAATTTTGAACTAGTTGTGAGTGGTAAGGGGACTGTCACAGTCTTATCAGCCTGTATGATTACATGGTGACAAATATTTTAAAATGTTATAAAATAATTTATACTGCTATAAATGGGAGAAAATTTATAAATAAATTATTTAAATTGTTGGAACTGGGAAATACCAATTACAATTTACATGGAGTATTTCTTAGCTTGACTGGTGTTATAATATTAAAATTTAAAGTGATCTATTCTCTGCAGAAGACTATATGTTACTGGGTGAATATTACTTCATTTCCCTCTTTGATTGATATATTTTAAGAGCTCTTAATTTTGTCATTGTGTCAATGTGTGTTGTGTGGGTTGTGTCTTTGTGTGTCTTCTTATGAAGTGGCTGAACTCTTTAGGGTTGATAGCAGTGGTAGTGGAGATGGGAACATGGAATTCTTCCTTCCAACTATTCACAAACGTGGTAAGCAGTGGTTCCAAGGACCTTTACTAGTGTATGTTTTTACTTTAACTTCTCTTTTCAGGAATAATAATACTAACTCCTAACTGACACATACTATGTGTAGGTCCTTCATATATTTTATCTCATCAACCAGAAACTTTATGAAGTATTATTTGCTCTAGGTTATACTTAGCCAGCTAGAAAGCAATTGAATCAGCATTGCATCCCCGTCTCTGATGCCCAGGCTTTCCCCACAGTATGCACCTAATCCAATTTCTACATTCTGATTGGATAGGAATTTTGCTCAAATGTAATTTATAAAAATGATTGTTGAAAAATGTTTTACATAGTTTAGTCATGTGAAAGGAGACATGGAAAACATTTGTATTTTTACATTAAATCCATCACATGCACTTTCCATACAAAAACAAACAAAACCCAAATCAAAAAAACCCAACCAAAACAACAATAACAAAGCAACCCTCAAGAATTTTAATATGTAGTTTTTAATTAAAGTAAATTAGAAGAAAAGAAATTAGGAAGAAAATAAGTGAGGATAATTTGTTGCTCATTAGGATGCCTTTTGAAGTAGATTCATGTACAAGGATGACCCAGCTTTTTACTTCAAATATTTTCCTCATGTGTGAAGAGAATATGTAGAATGCTTGTTTGTTTAAGGAAAGCATTTTCTGAGCAGCAAATGTTCCTTTTCCCAATGTCAGGTTTTACATTTAGTATCAGAATTCAAGCTCCCACCTTTGTCGTTCCAACAACAGCTCATGTAACGTCTATATTTGGGGCTTGGGTTTAGCTCAGTTTGTAATGTTGCTCTATACTCTCTGAGGCCCTGGGTTTGATCCCCAGCTCCACAAAAATAGAAGGACCTGGCAGTCCACTCTCGAAACAATAAGCCATTGAAAACCCTATGAATAGCAGAGAAGCACTGACATAGTGCCGGGCATGACACAGGGTCAGGGAGTGTTCTGTTGTACATAGGGTTGCTATGTCAGACCTGACTTGACAACACTTAACAACAACAACCAGCTCTATATTTAACTCTATTACTTTTAGTATTGTTCATCTTCATGTCTACAGACATAAATGCTTCATAAAAACTAAATGTACTTCTTAGGAAAACACTAAGTACTTCTCCAGATCTTAGCATATTTTTAATTACAGTATTTGACTATTTGGGATCAGGGGAGATAAATCTGTAATATCATATGAAGCAAAAATAAGGCCTAAAGTTCATGCACATTGGAAGCCAAGAATCTGTTCAGTTTGATTAAAATCATAGGGAAACTACCATTTCATAAAGATAGGAGTCATTTTGGCTCATGTTCTTTTAGGGTCAGCAAAGGTTGTGGGAGATTGTCCTCATATACCCTGTGTGGGAAAATGTTCTTTTTCATATAAAGGGAAAAAGAAAATTAAAAATTCCTTATTCATCTTCAAGTGCTTACACAGCACTTGTATATCACATTGGTGCTAAAGTACAGGAAAGTCTTAAAAGTATGAATATGTGTGGCGACCATTTGTGTCTGCCTTCTTTCTAATTAGAATGTACTCAATGAATGCAACTGCTCTTTTTAAAAATTCATTCCTTGGCTTTTCTTGTGGTTTGTAAATTACTCATTAACTTTTTTTGTTGTTGTTGTTGCTATTTATGGGAATGTGTTCATGCAGCCAGCATAGGAGTGGCTTCTGAGATTCTAGTGACAATTGCAGCCTCTGACCATGCTCATGGAGTGTTTGAATTTAGCACCGAGTCACTCTTTGTTAATGGAACAGAACCAGAAGATGGTTACAGCACTGTTATATTAAATGTAAGTAAAATTTCCCTCCATTCCTAGGCACTTTCTGTTCTTTTAAAAATTGTTTTATTGTATTATGAAGGGATGTTTTATGTTATTTTTTTCTGTGAAGGCAGAATGAGCCTATTGGCACAGACAATACAACTGATAAATAGTGATTTGGCTTTTGTCTTTGTATTTAATTTTATGTACAGATTCATTTTATTATTCTGAAGATTCTTGGCCCTTTAAGGAATGTAATGGTACTGTGCTATAAGAATTTATATTACATAGATTATTGCATTCATTCAGATAGGCTGTGGTAACAAATATCTCTAAATCTCAGCAGCTTAGTACAACAAAATTAGTTTTACACTCATAACATATGTCCAGCTTAAATTGGCAAGGGACTGTGATCATCAGTCACTTTAGGGACAAAGGGTTCTACAGAGGCTATATCTCAATAGATATTTTATCTTCATTTCTCAGTAGATGTTTTTATCTTCATAAAAGATAATGAGGCAATATGAGTGCTGAGAACTATGTATTGGGTCCTATAGCTTCCCTCTGGAAGTGATTTACATAATTTCACTTAGACATCTATGATCACAGCAAGTTGTATGCCATGCCTAAAGTCAGTGGGTGAAGTGCAGTCATATTCTCTCTCCCAGAAGTAAAGAAAATATAAGGCATGGATGAATGGTAATAATATTAATAACTCTCTATCGTTTGTGGGCTGGGATTTAGCTCAGTTGGTAGTACACCTCTCTGCAGTCTCTGAGGTCCCAGGTTCGATTCCCAGCATGGCAATAATGGGAGAAGGATGTAGCAATCCACTCCTAAGACAATCCCAAAACAATCAGCCAT
>VMDO01038235.1:0-13656 GCA_007922755.1 Pedetes capensis
GACAGGACCCAGCTTGAGGGGTTGAGGTCTAGCGCCCAGTGTTGAGTGGTTGTAGCCTTGGGTCCATGGTTGATTCCCAGGTCCTAGTGTTGAGGCCCAGGGACAGTGTTCACTTCTGGGACTGAGGGTTGAGGAGTTGAGGCATACATCTCAGGGTTGAGGGGATGAGACCTGTGGCCCAGTGTTGAGACCCAGGACCTGTGGTTGAGGTGTAGGGCCCAGGGTTGAGGCCCAGAGCCCATGGTTGATGCCCAAGTCAAAGTATGGAGGCCTATGGCCCAGCATTCTGGCCCAGGTCTCATGGTTGATGCTCAGGTGCCAGTGTTGAGTCCCAGGGCCCAGGGTTGAGAGGTTGAGCCCAAGGCAATTGGTTGATTCCCAGGTCCCAGTGTTGAGGCCTAGTGCCCAGTGTTGAGGTTTTAATGCCTAGGGCCCAGTGGTGATGGGTGAGAACTGCGTTCTGTGGTTGATGCCCAGGGCCCATGGTTGATGTCCAGGTCCCAGTGCTTAGTCCAAGGGCTAAGTGTTGAGGCCTAGAACCTAGGGTTAAGGGTTTGAGGCCCAGGGCCCATGGTTAGATGGTTGGATTTCGGATCCAAGTGTTGGGGCCCAGGGCCCAGTGTTGGGGCCTAGGACCAAGTGTTTTATGGTTGAGGTCGAGGACCCAATCTTGAGGGGTTGAGACCCAGGGCCATTGTTGATGCCCAGGTCCCAGTGTTGAGGTTCAGGTTTTGAGGCCCAGGACCCAATGTGGAGGGCTAGGACCCAGGGTTGAGGAGTTGAGGCCTACGTGTCAGGGTTGAGGGGATAAGGCCTATGGCCCAGTGTTGAGACCCAGGGCACATGGTTGAGGTGTGGGGCCTAGGGTTGAGGCCCAGAGCCCATGGTTGATGCCCAGGTGGAAGTATTGAGGCCTATGGCCCAGTATTGAGGGGTTGAGGCCTATGGACCAGGGTTCAGGCCCAGGGATCATGGTTGATGCCAAGGTCCCACAATTGAGGCCCAGAGCCCAGTGTTGACAGGTTGAGGCCCAGGGCCATTGGTTGATGCCCAGGTCTCAGTGTTAAGGCCTAGGGCCCAGTGTTGAGCGTTTGACTCCTAGTGCCCAGTGGGGATGTGTGTGGCCTGCAGTCTGTGGTTGATGCCCAGGTCTCATGTTTGATGTCCAGGTCCCAGTGTTTAGGCCCAGGGCTCAATGTTGAGGCCTAGGATCCGGGGTTGAGGGGTTGAGGCCCAGGGCCCATGGTTGGTTTTCTGTTCCATGTGTTGAGGCCCAGGGCCCAGTTTTGGGGCCTAGGACCTGGTGTTGATATTTTGAGGCCTTGGACCTAGTGTTGAGTGGTTGACGCCTAGGGCCCATGGTTGATACCCAGGTCCCTGTGTTGAGCCTCGGGTCATAGTATCGAGGCCCAAGGCCCATGGTTAATGCCCAGGTCTCAGTGTTGAGAACCAGGGACAGTGTTGGGGTCTAGGACCGAGGGTTGTGGGGTTGAGGCCTATGGCCCAGGTTTGAGGGGTTGAGGCCCAGGGCCCTTGTTTGATGCCCATGTCCCAGTGTTGAATCCTAGGGCCTAGTGTTGAGGGTTTGACGCCTAGGGCCCAGTGGTGATGGGTGAGGTCTGTGGTCTATGGTTGATGCCTAGGGCCCATGGTTGATGTCCAGGACCCAGTGTTGAGGGGTTGAGGACTAGGGACCATGGTTGATGCCTATGTCCCTCTGTTGGTGCCCAGGGCCCAGTGTAGATGCCTAGGATCCATGGTTGGGGGGTTGAGGCCTAGGGCCCAGTGTTGAGGGGTTGAGGCCCAGGGCCATTAGTTGATGCCCTGGGCCCATGATTGAATTCCGGGGCCCATGGTTGATGCCCATGTCCCAGTGTTGAGGCCCCAAGTCCACTGTTGATGCCCAGGACTGAGGGTTGATGGATTGGGGTCTATGGTCCAGGATTGAGGCCCAGAGCCCATGTTTGAAGTGTTAAGGCTTAGAGCCCAGGGTTGAGGGGTTGAGGCCTAGTGTGAGTGTTGAGGGATTGAGGCGTAGGGCCCAGGGCTCATGGTGATGACAAGGTCCCAGTGCTGAGGGGTTGAGGCCTAGGTTCTAGGGCTCATTTCCCTAAACTTGTCCTATTTGCTAATTCATTTCAGTGGTGGTGATGAAGTGACAGCTTCCTATTGGTGGTGCCTAGTTTTGAGGGATTGAGGCCCAGGGCCATTGGTTGATGCCCTGGTCCCATGGTTGATTTCCATGGCCCATGGTTGATGCCCAGGTCCCAGTGTTGAGGCCCAGGGCCCAGTGTTGAGGCACAGGACCCAGGGTTCAGCCGTTGAGACTTAGGGCCCAGTGTTGAGTGGTTGAGGCTCTGGGCCCATGGTTGATTCCCAGGTCCGAATGTTGAGGCCCAGGGACAGTGTTCACTCCTAGGACCAAGGGTTGAGGAGTTGAGGCGTACGTCTCAGGGTTGAGGGGATGAGGGCTCTGGCCAAGTGTTGAGACCTAGGGCTCATGGTGACGCATAGGCCCAGGGTTGAGGCCCAGATCCATGTTTGATGCCCAGGTTGAAGTATTGAGGCCTGGGGCCCAGAATTGAGGGGTTGAGGCCTATGGCCCAGGGTTCAGTTCCAGGGCTCATGGTTGATGCCAAGGTCCCAATTCTGAGGCCCAGGGCTCAGTGTTGAGGGGTTGAGGCCCAGGGCCACTGGTTGATGCCCAGGTCCCAGTGTTGAGGCCTAGGTCTCATTGTTGAGGGTTTGACACCTAGGGCCCAGTGGTGATGGGTGAGGCCTGCAGTCTATGGTTGATGCCCTGGTCCCATGGTTGATGTCAAGGTCCCAGTGTTTAGGCCCAGGGCTCAGTGTTGGGGCCTTGGCCCAGGGTTGAGTGGTTGAAGTCTGCATCCCAGGGTTGAGGCTCAGGGCCCTTGGTTGATGCCCAGGTCTCAGTGTTGGAACCCTAGGACCCTGGGTTGAGCCCCAGGTCCCAGTGTTGGGGCCTAGGACCCAGTGCTGAGAGGTTGAGGCCTTGGGCTCATGGTTGATGCCCAGGTCCCAATGTGGAGGCTCAGTTTCCAGTACTGAGGGCCAGTCCTCAGTGTAGAGGCATAGGACCCAGTATTGAGGGGTTGAGGCTCAGGGCCCATGGTTGATCCCCAGATCCCAGTGATGAGGCCTAGGGCCCAGTGTTTAGGGTTTGATGCCTAGGGCCCAGTGGTGATGGGTGAGGCCTGCGGTCTATGGTTGATGCCCAGGGCTCATGGTTGATGTCCAGGTCCCAGAGTTGAGGCGTAGGGCCCAGTGTTAAGGGTTTGACACCTAGGGCCCAGTGGTAATGGGTCAGGCCTGTGGTCTATAGTTGATGCCCAGGACCCATGGTTGATGTCAAGGTCCCAGTGTTTAGGCCCAGGGCTCAGTGTTGGGGCATAGGCCCAGGGTTGAGTGGTTGAAGTCTGCATCCCAGGGTTGAGGCTCAGGGCCCTTGGTTGATGCCCAGGTCCCAGTGTTGAGACCCAGGGCCCAGTGTTGAGGCCTAGAACCGAGAGTTGGGGGGTTGAGTCCTAGGGCCAGGGTTGAGAGGTTGAGGTCCAGGGACCTTGGTTGATGCTCATGTCCCAGGGTTGAGGGTTTAACACCTAGGGCCCAGTGGTGATGTGGTGTCCTGCAGTCTATGGTTGATACCGAAGGCCAATGCTTGATGTCCAGGTCCCAGTGTTGAGGGCCAGGTCCCAGTGTAAAGGCCTAGGACCCAGGGTTGAGGGATTGATGCCTAGGGCCCAGTGTTGAGGGGTGATGCACAGAGCCCATGGTTGTTACCCAGGTCCTGGTATTGAGGCCCAGTATTGAAATATTGAGGCCCAGGGCCATGGGTTGTTGCCCTGGGCCCATGATTGAATCCCAGGGCTCATGGTTGATGCCCAGGTTGCAGTGTTGAGACCCAGGGCCCAGTGTTGAGGCCTAGGACCCAGGGTTAAGCAGTTGAGGCTTGCATCCCAGCGTTGAGGCCCAGGGCCATTGGTTGATGCGTAGGGCCCTAGGCTGAAGGGTTGAGGCTTAGGGCTCAGGGTTGGCGGGTTGAGCATTCCATCCCAGGTTTGAGGCCCAGGGCCTTTGGTGGATGCTCAGGTCCCAGTGTTAAGACCTAGGGCCCAGTGTTGATGCTTTGATGCCTAGGGCGCAGTGGTGATGGGTGTCATCTGTGGTATATGGTTGATGCCCAGGGCCATGGTTGATGTCCAGGTCTCAGTGTTTAGGCCCAGAGCTTAGTGTTGAGGCCTAGGACCTGGGGTTGAGAGGTTGAGTCCTAGGAACCATTGTTGAGGTGTTGAGGCCCAGGGCCCATGGTTGATGCCCAGGTCCCACTGTTGAGGGCCAGGGCCCAGTGTAGAGGCCTAGGACCTAGGGTTGAAGAGTTGAGGCCTAGGGCCCCATGTTGAAGGGTGATGCCCAGGGCCCATGGTTGTTGCCCTGGTCGCAGTGTTGAGGCTCATGTCCCAGAGTTGAGCCCATGTCCCAAGGGTTGGGCCTAGGACCAAGGGTTGAGGGGTTGAGGCCTAGGGCCCAGTGTTGAGGGATGATGCACAGAGCCCATGGTTGTTACACAGATCCTAGTATGGAGGCCCAGTGTTGAGATATTGAGGCCCAGGGCCATTGGTTGGTGCCCTAGGCCCATGGTTGAATCCCAGGGCCCATGGTTGATGCCAGGTTGCAGTGCTGAGACCCGGGTCCCAGAGTTGAGGCCTAGCACCCAGGGTTGAGGGGATGAGGCCTGCATCCCAGGGTTGAGGCCCAGGGCCATTGGTTGATGCCTAGGGCCCTAGGCTGACAGATTGAGGCCTAGGGCTCAGGGTTGGCGGGTTGAGCATTCTATACCAGTTTTGAGGCCCAGGGCCCTTGGTGGCTGCACAGGTCCCAGTGATGAGACCTTGGGCCCTGTGTTGAGGGTTTGATGCCTAGGGCCCAGTGCTGCTGGGTGTTGCCTTTGGTATATCATTGATGCCCAGGACCCGTGGTTGATGTCCAGGTCCCAGTGTTTAGGCCCAAGGCTCAGTGTTGAGGCCTAGGACCTGGGGTTGATGGGTTGAGGCCCAGGGCCCAGTGTTGGGGCCTAGGACCCAGTGTTGAGATGTTATGGGCTAGGACCCAGTATTGAGGGGTTAAGTCCCAGGGCCCATGGTTGATGCCAGGTCTCAGTGTTGGTGCTCAGGTCTTGTGTTGAGGCCCAGGGCCCAGTGTAGAGGCCTAGGACCTAGGGTTGAAGGGTTGAGGTCTATGGCCCCGGGTTGAAGGGTGATGCCCAGGGCCCATGGTTGTTGTCCTGGTCCTAGTATTTAGGTGCAGTGTTGAGGGATTGAGGCCCGGGGCCATTGTTTGATGCCCTGGGCTCATGGTTGAATTCAAGGGCAGTGGTTGATGCCCAGGTCCCACTGTTGAGACCCTGGGCCCAGTATTGAAGGCTCAGGACCCAGGGTTGAGCAGTTGAGGTCTAGCGCCCAGTGTTGAGTGGTTGAGGCCCTGGGCCCATGGTTGATTCCCAGGTTCCAGTGTTGAGGCCCAGGGACAGTGTTCACTCCTAGGACCCAGGGTTGAGGAGTTGAGGCTTACGTCTCAGGGTTGAGGGGATGAGGCCTGTGTCCCAGTATTGAGACCCAGGGTCCATGGTTGAGGTGTAGGGTCCACAGTTGAGGTCCAGAGCCCATGGTTGATGCCCAGGTTGAAGTAATGAGGCATATGGCCCAGGGTCAGGCCCAGGTCTCATGGTTGATGCCAAGCTGCCAGTATTGAGGCCCAGGGCCCAGTGGTGAGAGGTTGAGGCCCAGGGCCATTGGTTGTTGTCCAGTTCCCAGTGTTTAGGCCCAGGGCTCAGTGTTGAGGCCTAGGACCCAGGGTTGAGGGCTTGAGGCCAAGGGCCAATGGTTGGTGTCTGGATGCAAGTGTTGAGGCCCAGAGCCCAGTGTTGGGGCCTAGGACCCATTGTTTTGTTGTTGAGACCTAGGGCCCAGTGTTGAGGGGTTTAGACCCAGGGCCATTGGATGATGCCCAGGTGGCAGTGTTGTGGCCCAGGGCCCAGCATTGAGGGCTTGACACCTAGGGCCTATTGGTGATGGGTGAGGCCTGCAGTCTATGGTTGATGCCCAGGGCCCATGGCTGATATCCAGGTCCCAGAGTTTAGACCCAGGGCTCTGTGTTGGGGCCTAGGACCCCGGCTTGAGCTCCAGGGCCCAGTGTTAGGGTGTAGGACCCAGTGATGAGAATTTGAGGCCTAGGAACCTATGTTGAGGGGTTGAGGCCCAGGACTCATGGTTGATGCTCATGTTCCAAAGTTGAGGCTCAGGTCCCAGTGTTGAAGGCCAGTGCTTAGTGTAGAGGCGTAGGACCCAGGATCAAGGGTTTGAGGCCCAGGCCCTATGGTTGATGCCCAGGTCCTAGTGTTGAGTCCCAGTTTGAGGGGCCAGCGCCATTGGTTGATGCCCTGTGCCGATGGTTGAATCCCAGAGCCCAAGGTTGATCCCCAGTTCCCAGTATTGAGACCTAGGGCCCAGTGTTGAGGCCTAGGACCCAGGTTTGAGGGGTTGATGCCAAGAGCCCATGGTTGAGAGGTTGAGGCCCAGTGCCCTTGGTGGATGCCCAGGTCCTAGTGTTGAAGCCTAGGGCCCAGTGTTGAGGGTCTGACGCCTAGGGCCCAGTGGTGATGTGTGAGGCTGTAGTCTAGGGTTGATGCCCAGGGCCCAAGGTTGATGTCCATGTCCCAGTGTTTAGGCCCAGTGCTCAGTGTTGGGTCCTAGGACCCAGTGTTGAGATGTTGTGGGCTAGGACACAGTATTGAGGGTTGAGTCCCAGGGCTGAGGGTTGATGCCCAGGTCTCAGTGTTGATGCTCAGGTCCCAATGTTGAGGCCCAGGTCCCAGTGTAGAGGCCTAGGGCCCAGGGTGCACGGTTTGAGGCCCAGTGTGTTTGGGTGATGCCCAGGTCTGAGTATTGAGGCCTAGGGCCCAGGGTTGAGTGGTTGAGGCCTGCAGCCCAGGGTTGAGGTCCAGGGCTCTTGGTTGATGCCCAGGTCCCAGTGTTGAGGCCTAGGTCTCATTGTTGAGTGTTTGATGCCTAGTGCCCAGTGGTGATGGTTGATGCCTGCAGTTTGTGGTTGATGCCTAGGGCCCATGGTTGATGTCCAGGTCCCAGTGTTTAGGCCCACAGCTCAGTGTTGTGGCCTAGGAACTGGGGTTGAGGGGTTGAGGACCAGTGCCATGATTGGTTTTCGGATCCAAGTGTTGAGGCCCAGGGGCCAGTGTTGGGGCCTAGGACCCAGTGTTGAGATGTTGAGGCCGGGGACCCAGTGTTGAAGGGTTGATGCCTGGACCCATGGTTGACGTCCACGTCCCAGTATTGATACTCTGGTCCTAGTATTGAGGCCCATAGCCCATGGTTGATATCCAGGTCTCAGTGTTGAGGCTCAAGTCCCAGTGTTGAGGCCCAGGGCCCAGTGTAGAGGCCTAGGGCCCAGGGTGCATGGTTTGAGGCCTAGTGCCTTTGGGTGATGCCCAGGTGCCAGTATTGAGGCCTAGGACCCAGGTTTGGTGGGTTGAGGCTTGCATCCCAGTGTTGAGGCCCAAGGCTGTTGGTTGATGCCCAGGTCCCAGTGTAGAGGCCTAGGGCCCAGTGGTGAGGAGTGAGTACTATGGTCTGTGGTTGATGCCCTGGACCCATGGTTGATGTGCAGATCCCAGTATTTAGGCCCAGGGCTCAGTGTTGAGGGTTTGATGCCTAGGGCCCAGTTGTCATGGGTGAGGCCTGCAGTATATGGTTGATGCCCAGGGTGCATGATTGATGCCCAGGTCCCAGTGTTGAGGCCTTGGGCCCAGTGTTGAGGCTTTGATGCCTAGGGCCTAGTGGTGATGGATGAATCCTGCCATCTATGGTTGATGTCCAGGGTGCATGATTGATGCCCAGGTCTCAGCGTTGAGGCCTTGGGCCCAGTGTTGAGGCTTTGATGACTAGGGCCTAGTGGTGATGGGTGAATCCTGCCATCTATGGTTGATTCCCAGGGCCCATTGTTGATGCCCAGGTCACAGGGTTGAGGCCTAGGGCCCAGTGTTGAGGGTTTGATGCCTAGTTCCCAGTGGTGATAGGTGAGGCCTGCACTTTGTGGTTGATGCCCAGGGCCCATGGTTGATGTCCAGGTCCCAGTGTTTAGACCCAGGGCTCAGTGTTGAGGCCTAGGATCCAGCGTTCAGGGGTTGAGGCCCAGTGCCCATGGTCGGTTTTCGGATCCAAGTGTTGAGGCCCAGGACCCAGTGTTGGGGCCTAGGACCCGGTGTTAAGATGTTGAGGCCTTGTACCCAGTGTTGAGTGGTTGATGCCTGGACCTATGGTTGAAGTCCAGGTCCCAGTTTTGATTCTCAGGTCCTAGTATTGAGGTCCATGGCCCATGTTTGATGCCCAGGTCTCAATGTTGAGGCCCAGGGCCCAGTGTTGAGGCCTAGGACCAAGGGTTGAGGTGTTGAGTCTTAGGGCCCAGGGTTGAGGGTTTGAAGTCCAGGGCCCTTGTTTGATGCCCAGGTCCCAGTGTTGAGGCCTAGGACCCAGGGTTGACAGGTGAGGCCTGGGTCCCAGGGTTGAGGGGTTGAGGCCTGCATCCTAGGGTTGAGGCCCATGGCCCTTGGTTGATGCCCAGGTCCCAGTGTTGAGGCCTATGGCCCAGTGTTGAGGGTTTGACGCCTAGGCCCCAGTGGTGATGGGTGAGGACTGCAGTTTATGATTGATGCCCAGGGCCCATGGTTGATGTCCAGGTCCCAGTGTTTAGGCCACGGGCTCAGTGTTGAGTTGTAGGATCCAGGGTTGAGGGGTGAAGCCTAGGTCCTATGGTTGATGTCCAGGTCCCAGTGTTGAGACCTAGGGCCCAGTGTTGAGAGTTTCACACCTAGGGTCCAGTGGTGATGGGTGAGGCCTGCATTCTATGGCTCATGCCTAGGGCCCATGGTTGATGTCCAGGTCCCAGTGTTTAGGCCCAGGTCTCAGTATTGAGGCCTAGGACCCAGTGTTGAGGGGCTGAGGCCAGGGCCCAGTTTGGGGCCTAGGACTCAGTGTTGAGAGGTTGAGGTTTAGGACCCAGTGTTGAGGGGTTGAGGCTCAGGGCCTATGGTTGATGCCCAGGTCCTAGTGTTGAAGCTCAGGTCACAGTGTTGAGGCCCAGGGACCATTGTATAGGCATAGGACCCAGGGTTGAGGTCTTGAGCCCTAGGGCCCAGTGTTGACGGGTGATTCCCTGGACCAGTTGTTGTTACTCAGGTCCCAGTATTGAGGCCCAGTGTTGAGGGATTGAGGCCCAGCGCCATTGGTTGATGCGCTGGGCCCATGGTTGCATCCAAGGGCCCATGGTTGATGCCCAGGTCCCAGTGTTGAGGGTTTGACGCCTAGGGCCCAGTGGTGATGGGTGAGTCCTGCGTTCTATGGTTGATGCCCAGGGCCCATGGTTGATGTCCAGGTCCCAGTGTTTGTGCCCACGGCTTGAGATGCTCAGTGTTGAGACCCAGGGCCCAGTGTTAAGGCCTAGGACCCAGGGTTGATTGGTTGAGGCCTGCATCCCACGGTTGAGGCCCAGCAACCTTGGTTGATGCCTAGGGCCCAGGGTTGACGGGTTGAGGCCTAGGGCCCAGGGTTGGCAGGTTGAGGCCTGCATCCCAGGTTTGATGCCTAGTACCCTTGGTTGACAGCTATAGCCCTGTGGCATCCGATCCTGTCAGATCTTGGAAGCTAAGCAGGGTTGGGCCTGATTAGTACCTGGATGGGAGACTGCCTGGGAACACCAGAAGCTGTAGGCTTGGGAGAAGGACCTGGCAACCCCCTCCCAAAAGTCAATCTGCCATTGAAAACCCTATGAACAGCAGAGAAGCACTGACAATAGTGTTTCCCCTGTTGTACAGAGGATCACTATGAGTCGGATACCGACTCGACAGCACCTAACAACAACAACAACCACCCTTGGTTGATGCCCAGGTGCCAGTGTTGAAACCCAGGGCCCAGTGTTGAGTTTGATGCCTAGGGCCCAGTGGTGATGGGTGTTGCCTGTGGTATATGGTTGATGCCCAGGGCCCATTGTTAATGTCCAGGTCCCAGTGTTAAGGCCCAGGGCTCAGTTAGAGGCGTAGGACCTGGGGTTGAGGGGTTGAGTCCTAGGTCCCAGTGTTGGGGCCTAGGACCCAGTGTTGAGAGGTTGGGGAGTAGGACCTATTGTTGAGGGGTTGAGGCCGAGGGCCCATGGTTGATGTCCAGGTCCCAGTGTTGAGGCCTAGGACCCTGGATTGAATTGTTGAGGCTTAGTGTCCGGTGTTGAGGGGTGTTGCCCAGGGCCCATAATTGTTTCCCAGGTCTCAGTATTGAGGCCCAGTGTTGAGAAATTGAGGCCCAGGGCCATTGCTTGGTGCCCTGGGCCCATGGTTGAATTCCAGGGCCCATGGTTGTTGACCTGGTCCCAGTGTTGAGATCCTGGCCCCAATGTTGAGAGCCAGGACCTAGGATTGAACAGTTGAGGCCTAGCACCCAGTGTTGGGTGGTTGAGGCCCTGGGTCCATGGTTGGTTCCCAGGTCCCAGTGTTGAGGCATAGGGCCCTGGGTTGAGGCCCAGAGCCCATGGTTGATGCCCAGGTCAAAGTATTGAGGCCTATGGCCCAGGGTTCTTGCCCAGGTCTCATGGTTGATGCCAAGGTCCCAGTGCTGAAGCCCAAGACCCAGTGTTAAGAGGTTGAGACCCAGGACCATTGGTTGATGCCCAGGTCCGATTGTTGAGGCCTGGTTCCCAGTGTTGAGGGTTTGTGTCCTAGGGCCCAATGGTGATGGGTGAGTCCTGCGGTCTTTGGTTGATGCCCAGGGCTCATGATGTCCAGGGCCCAGTGTTTAGGCTCAGGGCTCAATTTTGAGACCTAGGACTCGGGGTTGAGGGGTTGAGGCCCTTGGCTCATGGTTGGTTTTCAGATCCAAGTGTTGAGGCCCAGGGCCCAATGTTGGGGCCTAAGACCCTGTGTTTTGTTGTTGAGGCCTAGGACCCGTTGTTGAGGGGTTGAGACCCAGGGCCCACTGTTGATGCCCAGAGCCCAGTGTTGAGGCTCAGGTCCTAGTTTTAAGGTCTAGCACCCAATGTGGAGACCTAGGACCCAGGGTTGAGGTGTTGATGCCTAGGGCACAGTGTTGTGGGGTTGATGGCCAGTGTCTGTGGTTGTTTCCAGGTCCCAGTGTTGGTGCCCAGTGTTGAGTGGTTGAGGCCCAGTACCATTGGTTGATACCCTGGGTCCATGGTTGAATCCCAGGGCCCATGGTTGATGTCCATTTCCCAGTGTTGAAACCCAGGGCCCAGTGTTGAGTTCTAGGATCCAGGGTTGAGGGGTTGAGGCCGAGGGCCCAGGTTTGAGGGGTTGAGGCCCAGTGCCCTTGGCTGATGCCCAGGTCCCCGTGTTGAGCCCTAGGCCCCAGCGATGGCAGGTTGAGGCCTAGGTCCCAGGGTTGAGTGGTTGAAGTCTGTATCCCAGGGTTGAGGCCCAGGGCCCTTGGTTGATGGCTGGGTCCCCGTGTTGAGGCCTAGGGCCCAGGGTTTAGGTTTTGGCATGTACTGCCCAATGGTGATGTGTGAGGCCTGTGGTCTATGGTTGATGCCCAGGGCCCATGGTTGATGTCCAGGTCCCCGTGTTTAGGCCCAGTGTTCAGTGTTGGGGCCTAGGACCCAGTGTTGAGATGTTGTGGGCTAGGACCCAGTGTTGTGGGGTTGAAGCCCAGGGCCCATGGTTGATGCCCAGGTCTCAGGTCCCAGTGTTGAGGCCCAGGGCCCAGGATTCAAGGTTTGAGGCCCAGTGCATTTGGGAGATGCCCAGGTCCGAGTATTGAGGCCTAGGGCCCAGAGTTGAGTGGTTGAGCCCTGCATCCCAGGGCTAAGGCCCAGGGAAATTGGTTGGTGCCCTGGGCCCATGGTTGAATCCCAGGGCCCAGGGTTGATTCCCAAGTCCCAGTGTTGAGACCCAGGGCCCAGTGTTGACGCCTAGCACCCAGGGTTGAGCAGTTGAGGCCTGCATCCCAGGGTTGAGGTCCAGGTCCTTTGGTTGATGCCTAGGGCTGTAGGCTGATGGGTTGAGGCCTAGGGCTCAGGGTTGGCAGATTGAGCATTTCATCCAAGGTTTGAGGCCCAGGGCCCTTGGTAGATGCTTAGGTACCAGTGTTAAGACCTGGGGCCCAGTGTTGAGGGTTTGACGCCTAGGGCGCAGTGGTGATGGGTGTCATCTGTGGTATATGGTTGATGCCCAGGGCCCAGGGTTGATGTCCAGGTCTCAGTGTTTAGGCCCAGAGCTTAGTGTTGAGGCCTAGGACCCGGGGTTGAGGGGTTCAGGCCCAGAGCCCAGTGTTGGGGCCTAGGACCCAGTGTTGAGAGGTTGAGTCCTAGGAACCATTGTTGAGGTGTTGAGGCCCAGGGACCATGGTTGATGTCCAGATCCCAGTGTTGAGTCCCATGGCCCAGTGTAGAGGCCTAGGACCAAGGGTTGATGTGTTGAGGCCTAGGGCCAGTGTTTAGGGGTGATGCCCACGGACCATGTTTGTTGCTCTGGTCCCAGTATTGAGGCCCAGTGTTGAGGGACTGAGGCTCAAGGCCATTGTTTGATGCCCTGGGCTCATGGTTGAATTCCAGGGCCTTGGTTGATGCCTAGGTCCCTGTGTTGAGACCCTGGGCCCAGTGTTGAGACCCAGGACCAGGGTTGAGCTGTTGAAGCCTAGCGCCCATTGTTGAGTTGTTAAGGCCCTGGGTCCATGGTTGATTCCCAGGTCCTAGTGTTGAGGTCCAGGGACAGTCAGGTGGTAATTTTAAAGTCAAACAACAGATATTTATAGAGGGAGTGATGTCCACTTTCTAATATTGTTTTTCCAGAAAAGAGGTACTGAGTAGCTAATGCTGCTGCTGTTAGAGGCTGTATAGGCACGATTTGGGGACCAAGTGACATACAAGTTTTTATTTTCCCCAAACATATAATAATGTTTCAGGTCTATAAATGTCCAGGAATCTGAATCATGTATAAAGGAAATTTGTAAACAGTTATTGGAGACCTTAGCATGGTGATTTTTAACACATGGTAGCCAAGGGGATATATTAGTCATTTCTCTGATCCTGAGTGATCCTTCTAGAAATAGAGATTTTTTTATTTTTAGCATTAGGGATATCAAGGGGCATGGATCCTGAGACTTGGAGGTCATCTGGAAATAGTGTATGAGCAACCTCCCAGTATATTCATGAATGGTGATCTAAAGTTGGTGTAGTTATAAAGATTATCAGGGAGGTTTCCAACTAGGGATGAAAAAGACTATCCCTGGCTCTAAGTCATGGTCAATATTAGAAAAAGTTGATCCCCTTATTGGAGAACATTTGCCTTCTAATTTATTTAATCATCATAATTCTCCATTATAGAGTATGTCTGAGATATTATTCCTGGAAAGTGTGGATTTTTTTGTGGATGGGAGTATGTTTTTGTTGTTGTTGTTAGGTGCCATCGAGCCCTGTCTGTCTTATAGCGACAATCATAGGGTTTTCCATGGTTGATTGTTTTGGGATTGCCTTGGGAGTGGATTGCCATGTCCTTCTCCCTTTTTGCACTGGTGGGAACTGAACCTGGGACCTCAGAGACTGCAGAACGGTGCTCTA
>VMDO01038236.1:0-13655 GCA_007922755.1 Pedetes capensis
TCGAGCTGCTGAGGGAGGCGGGTGTTGATTGGCTGTCACATAGCTTCCTTCCTGGCGGAGCCACGTGAAGTCCCACGTGAGCAAGGCCGCCTGCGTGCCCGTGGGTATAAAGTGCGGTGCTTTCCTGCAAACCAGAGGAGGAAAGGCCCCGCTTATTGCCTGGGTGGGCACTTGGGGAACCCCCAAGGCATCAGCTTGGTAGTCTACTTTGCTCTGTGAAAAGGCCCCATCCCAATTTGCAGCCACCCCCCCAACTTGTCTGCTTTGGTAAGCTACTTCTGGGACACCCATCCTCTGAAGCAGATGGCTCACTTCCTCTGGGGTGCTGCTGTCCCGTAGAACTTTCAGGGAGGATGGAAGTGTCCTAAGGCCTTGCAAACTGGGGAGCCACTAGCCACACATGGCTATTGAGCACTGAGATGTAGCTGGTGCGCCTGAGGCCACTGTATTTAGACAGCACAGGGACAGATGAACCAATCAAGTCCAAGAGTGATGCCCTAGTTTGTGGAGGTATATGGTGTTGCCTATAGACTCTCCCAAAAAAGACCATCAGAGGAACTTCTCGAAGCAGAGCTAAGTTTATTAGACCTACTTGAATAAGGAACAGTGCTCCTCTGTGAGAATATGGTGATGTCTCAGAGCGGGAAGTCAGGTAAGGGTATTTCTAGAATTTTAGAGCTCAGATTAGCCTGCAGCCGTAGCCCTGTGGCATCCGATCCCATCAGATCTTGGAAGCTAAGTAGGGTCACACCTGGTTAGTCCTTGGATGGGAGACTGCCTGGGAACATCAGGTGCTGTAGGCTTGGGAGAAGGACCAGGCAACCCACTCCCAAAAAACAATCCGCCATTGAAAACCCTATGACTAGCAGAGAAGCGCTGACAATAGTGTTTTGCCTGTTGTAGGTAGGGTCACTATGAGTTGGACACTGACTCGCTGGCACCTAACAACAACAGAGCTCAGATTGGGTGGGTATTTTTAGGGATTGGGGGCTGAACCCAGGACCTTGTGTATACTTTGCAAGCACTCTACCACTGAGTTGCATGTCTAGCCCCCTTTTTATTTTTTAAATTGAAATAAGGTCTCACTAAATTGTGCAGGCTGCCTCTGGCCTTGAACCTGCGATCTTCCTGCCTCTGCCTCCCAAGTCGCTGGGATTATAGGTGTGTGCCGCTGTGCCCTGCTAGACTGGGTGATTTTTAAGATGGGTCTTTCAAGGCAAGAAATTGACTAGAGTTTATGAGAAAACAGCTCAAAGCTCTTGCATTTCTTCCAAATGAGCTTGCTGTGGATCTTGATAAAAATTTTTTTGTTGGTTTAGTCTTCTCTTCCAGAAACAAATATTTCTCAGGGCAAGTAGCTAAGTTATTTTTTTGTCCTCAGTATTATCTAATCACGGGAACAAGAAAGTATGCCTGGTCCTAGTACTGCTTAACACGGACCAGAAATAACAAATTGCCTCAAAACTTAGTGGCTTAAAATAATAAATACTTTTTATTTATGTGTTGCAGTGCTGGGGATTGAACCCAGTGCTTTGTAGATACAAATTCTCTACCACTGAGCTACATCCTCTGCCCTTGGGTTTTTTTTTTTTTTTTTTTTTGCTGTACTGGGGTGTTGAACCCAGGGCCTTGCGCCTGCATGCTTTTGCAAGTGCTGGACCACTGAGCTGCACCCCAGCCCCCCTTTTTTTTTTTACATTTTTTTGAGACAAGGTCTTGCTAAATTACACAGACTGCCTCTGGTCTCGAACTTGCGATCCTCCTGCCTCCACCTTCCGAGCTGTTGGGATTACAGGTGTGCGCCACCATGCCTGGTTCTGCCCTTGGGTTTTTGAGACAGGATCTGCCTATATAGCCCAGGTGGGCCTTGAACTTGTGATCCTTCTGTCTCAGTCTCCTGAGTGCTGAGATTACAGGTGTGTGTGCCACTATGGCCTGCTGATTTGAAGACTTTTTTTTTTTTTTTGAGTACTTAGGGGTCAAAGCCAGGGCCCCACAGGTACTTTCCAAATGCTCTACTTCTGGCCTGTGCCTCCAACCCATTTTTTAAAACTTTTTTTATTTTGAGTCAGGGTCTCACTAGTTTACTCAGGCCACCTGTGGCCTTAAACTCGTGATCCTCCTGCCTCAGCCTCTGAGTGTCTAGGATTATAGGCATGCGTCACGGCTTGTGTGGCATGATTTGAGCGATTATTATGGCTCATCGTAATTGAGTGAAGCTATTAGTCAGAACTCAGGGTTGCAAGTGGTGGAAAACCACTTTAAACTGGATTAAGAAGGGAAAAATGTTGGCTTATGTTGTTAAAAAGACCAGGGAGTAAAGGCTGCCTTCAGGGTCTACCGAAAGTTCTCAGGGCTCTGCTTGACCCCTCCTCCTTGTCTCTCTTCCTCTCTCTTCCTTAGAGGCTGGTATACCTCCTCGTGGTACACGAAGGCTCCCAGCGCTCCAGCGCTCACTGCTTATATTTGTTTCCTGGGGTTGTTGTAACAAATCATAAGTTATAACAAATTATAACAGTTATAACAAATTATAACAGTTATAACAAATTATAACAGTTCACGATCCGGGTGTCAACAGGGCCACATTCCCTCTGGAGATTCTACAAAAGAATTCATCCTTGCCTCTCTCAGCTTTTGCTAACTAATAGCATTTCTTGGCTTGTGGTGCATCTCTGCTCCTTTGTGTGTCTAATTTCTAATAACTATTATTTCACAGTTTCTGAGGGTCAGCAATTTGAAAGCTGTTTAGCTGAGTGCTCCTGGCCTGGGCTGCCGGTGGTCATCTGAAAGCTTTACCAGGGCCAAAGGATCTACTGTCAAAATGGCTCATTACATATGGCTGGTTGAAATGGTGGTAGCTGTTGGGAGGAGGGCTCAGTTGTGATCCTGGAGACTGAACCCAGGACCTTTCACGTACTAGGCAAGTACCCTACCACTGAGCTACACTCCCAGCCTTTAGTTGTTTGAGACAAGGTCTTGCTAGGTAGCCCAGGCTGGCCTTGAACTCATGATCTGTCTATCTCCTTGCCACATAGACCCATCCAATTAGGCTGCTTAAGCACCCTCATGACATGGTGGCTGGTTCCTCCAGAGCAAGTAATTCAAAAGAAGCTGAGCTTATAATGTCTTGTTACCAAAACTTAGAAGTCTCACTTCATTTCTACCATGTCCTGTTGATTATACAGGTTGGCCTCATTTAGTGCGAGAGGAGCCTGTGTAAGGCAGTTCATACCAGGAGGCAAGCGTTCTAATGGCAGGAGATTCTGCGATTTCAGTTCAGAGTGGTAAGTGGAGGGCCATGGTATGGGGTAGTGGAAGTTCCTGGGTTTCAGAGCTGAGAAGCTGTTGTGACAGGTCTGAATATGTTGAGGAGGTACCAGCTGACCCACCCTCCCACACATTTTCTTACAGCACATTGTTCCAGTTACTGTTGCTATGTAACAAATTACTCTAACGTTTAGTGACTTTGAGCAGCCATTTTTATGGTGCTCACAGATTCTCTGGGTCAGGAACTCAGGCAGGATAGAGGATGGGGATGGCTTGTCTGTACTTCTCAATATCTGGGGGCCTCAGAAGGAAAGACTCAAACCCCCAGAATGACATGGTGGTTGGGTATTGGAGCCATCTGAAAGTTCCATATTTATGTGTCTGGTACCTGGGCTGGGAGGACTCAAAGCCTTGGATTATGGATTGAATAGAGTCTACAGGCAGCCTCCTCATGTAGTTTGGGTTTCCTCACAGCATGGTGGCCCTCAGCATAATGGAACTTTTTTTTTTTTTTTAGTGGTGTTGGGACTTGTAGATACGAAGTACATGCTCTGAGAGCTACACCCCCAGCTCATCATGATTTTTTACATAGTGACTCAGGGCTTCAAGTGTGAGTGTTCCTGCAAATAAAGTAGAAGCTGCATAAATTTTCTGATGTTGCCTTGGGAGTCACAACCGCTCTTCCACTGTGTTGATTGAAGCAGTCACAGGCCTGTTTGGATTCAAGTGAAGGGAACTCATATCTCAGTGAAGAGTATCAATGTCACATTGTAGAAGAGCACAGGGCTGGATGATAGCATTACAGTCATTCTTGGAAAATACCAGTTTCCCAATTTTCTAAGTGTTCAGTGAGTGGGACCAGTAGGGGCTGAGGGAATTTGGGCTGGAGCATCCCACAGAGGCATCTTTGTTAGATAATACTTGTTCCTTCCTGATCACAGGTTACTGGGTACAGTGGCCTCAGTATTTGTGTGCCTCCAAAACTCCTATATTGATACCTCATCCCTAATCATAGTATCAACAGGTAGGGCCTTTGGGAGGTGATTAGGTCATATTGTTTTAGGTGCCTTTGAGTTGATGTCTGACTCATAGCGACTCTATGTACAACAGGCAAAACACTATTGCCAGTGCTTCTCTGCTGTTCGTAGAATTTTCAATGGCGGATTGATTTTTGGGAGTGGGTTGCCAGGTCCGTCTTCCAAGCCTACAGCACCTGGTGTTCCCAGGTAGTCTCTCATCCAAGTACTAACCAGGCCCTACCCTGCTTAGCTTCTGAGGTCTGATGGGATCGGATGCCACAGTGGCACAGCTGCAGGCTAGGTCATATTAGTGACTTATAAAAGAGGCCCAAGGCAGCTTGTTTGTCCCTGTCACATGTGGACACATAGAAGGTACCCTCTGTGAAGCAGAGAACCCTTACCAGGCACGAAATCTGCTAGTGCCTTGACCTTGACTTCCAGCCTTTAGAACTGTGAGCAATAAGCGTCTGTGGTTTCGAAGTCCCCCAGTTGATGGTATTTGTCATAACAGTTTGAAGGGACTAAGACACTGGCCCCAGAGTGAGCGGAGTAGACATGCAAGGAGGAGGAAAGGATGAACGCAGGGAAGGGGGCTCTTCACTGGGGCCCATAGGACAGTGTCCCAGAGGGGGCTGCCAGAGAGAGCTAGCTCTACAACCTTCTGACTGTGTGGCTTTGAACAAATGGCTTACTATTTGCGCGCCTTACCTCTGTATTGGGAATGACAAGCCCTGCTCAGGATGGTTGTGAGGAGCAGGTCACGTGAGGTGGCTGAAGTGACAGCTGGGTGCCTGGACATAGTGGGCATTTAGCAGATGCTCGCTGTTACAAGGATGTTGAATTTTTGTTTGTTCTGGATATGCAGTGCTGGGGCTGGAAGCTAGGCCTTCCAAAATGCTGGATGAGTGCTCTCCCACTGAGCCCGAGCCCCAGCCCTTGTCCAACTTTAGTTATAATGGCATTGTATTTATTTCCCCACCCCTTGGCCAACTTGGGTTCAATTATCCGTGGTGCAGTATTAGTAATATGTTCCTGGGTCACAAGTCACCCCTATACTTAGTGGTTTAAAACAAAAAGTATCTGTTTGAAAAAAAAATATGTTTTTTGTTTCTGTGACTCAGAACGCAGACCTAGGCTGGGCAGTCATGCTCGGGATGTCTCAGGAGGTTGCAGTCAGGAGGTGGCTGAACCACAAGGGTCCAAAAGCCTGGTGGGGCCGGAGGATCCACTCTCTTGGTGGCTCAGTCCAGGACTGGCAGCTTGCTGCTAGCGGGGGGTGCTGGGGGCTCTGCACAGGGCGGCTTGAGCCTCCTCATGGCATGGTGGTTGGCATCCCCTAGAGCTGGTTTCTCCAGGAGGGCAGAATCAGGGTCAGTCTTTGTCCCTGTTAGACCCCCAGAGCCTGCTCTAATTCCTGTCTCACAATATTCAATGAGGGGCTAGGATTTAGCTCAGTTGGTAGAGCACTGCGCTGCAGTCTCTGAGGTCCTGAGTTCAATTCTCAGCACCGCAAAAAATGGGAGAAGGACCTGGCAATCCACTCCCAAGGCAATCCCAAAACAGTCAGCCATTGAAAACCCTATGAGGGTCGCTATGAGTTGGATACTGACTCTACGGCACCTAACTACAACAACACACAATATTCAATGAGATTCCAAAGACTGAGTCCTGCCTGGGATAATTCAGCCCTGTTTCCTTTCTATTCTTCTGCAATGTTTCCTGGGGACTTGGTCTCTGTTGGCACTGGCCTCAAGGTTTTAAAGAGGATCCATCACCTGTGGGTGGGAGAACCTTGAGGGGAAGAGAAAACTCAAGCCCTCCAATCTCAGGCTCTGTTGCCCCTCCTTACCAGGGACTCTCCTTCTGGAGCTTGGCCTTGGGCTCTGAATATATTCTTAGAGAGTCCCCTTCATAGAAGCCCCAACGACTGTCCTGCAAGGCAGAGAGCTTTGCAGGCCCTCAGAGAAGGCAGAGACTGTGTGGGGAGGAGCTCCTAACCTGTCAAGGACAGCCAAGGGGCCTGGGATTGAGCTGGGTGGAGAAGAACTGGCCTCAGTTGCCAGGCTCTTTAAGCAGCATGTGCCAAGGCCCTGAGGTAGGAAGGTAGAGAGTGGCTTCTGAGGCTGCTGAGCTGCAGGGGTGGGCAGTGAAGGCAGGGCCAGATGAAGCTGGAACGCAAGGTGAAGGCTGAATCACAGGGCGGTGGGATGATCGAGGCAGCCACAAGGAGGAAGATGGGGCTGGTGTGGAGACCACAAAGCAAGGAGCCCGCAAAGTGTCTGGGCAAAAGGCTTGAGGGTCGGAACCAAGGCCACAGCCCCACAAAGGGGGTGGAAGGAAAGAAAGGAGGAGGCAGGTTGGAGGGATATTTAGATGTGAACCTGACTAAATTAGATGCCCAGGTTAGATGAGGTGGGGGAGGTAGGGACTGTGGGAGATGAGCGGCTCTTCCTTTGAATGTTTGCTCAGTGTCCTGGGACCAGAAAGACTCCAGAGAGTCTAGGGTCCAGCCCAGTTTGAGTCATGATGTCATCCACACAAGGCATCCGGCTACAGCCTGTCTCCCTGGCAACCTACCGTGTGGAGAAGCACGCAGGGACGACCCTCTAGATTTGCAGGTTACTGAGCTCCTGCGCATGCGTCTTTGTCTCATTTAGTTGCTTGGCAGGAATTGTGATGGCCCTTGTATTAATGGAGCAAGCAAGGTCTCAAGGCTCAGAGAGGTACAGCATCTTTTCTCAGGTCCAGAAGGTGGCTGACCTAGGCAAGGAGCCCAGTTGTCTTACCTCCCAATTGGGTCTTTGCCCTGCAAAATTTCCCTGCTTTCTAGTCTCCTAGCTTCCATAGCAGCCACTTGTATTGAATCGAGTTCAAAAACCACTTATGTTGAATCAAGTCTACAAGTATTTGCAGGGTTCCTCCTGGGCCTGTACAAGATAGCTAAGTGTGGCAGGTTTGAAGGGAGGTTACCAACAGTTCTAGGGGTTCCAGGTGGGGGATTCTGATAGAAATATATTAGATATATGGGGGGCTGAAGCCGGGCACGGTGGCACAAACCTGTAATCCCAGTGACTGGGGAGGCAGAGGCAGGAGGATCACAAGTTTGAGACTAGGGGCAGTCTGCATAATTTAGAAAGACCCTGTCTCAAAAACTAAGAAAAAAGATGGGCTGGGGGTGCAGCTCAGTGGTATAGCTCTTGCAAAGCATGCAAGTGTGAGACCCTGGGTTCAACCTCCAGTACCAGAAAAAAAATAAATAAAAAAATAAAAAAGAAGTATGGGAGGCTGAAACAGGAGGATCACAAGTTTGAGGCCAGCCTGGGCTACATAGTGAGACCTTGTCCCAAAAAATTCCCCCCCTCAAAACCCCTAAAAATAGAACTACTGTATGACCCAGCTATACCACTCCTGGGCATATACCCAGAGGAATCTAAGGGGTCATTCCACAGAGACACCTGCACTCACATGTTCTTTGCAGCACTGTTCACAGTAGCCAAGATGTGGAATCAGCCTAGATGCCCATCAGCAGATGAATGGATAAAAAATGTGGTATATCTCCACAAGGCCTACAGCTGTAGCACTGTGGCGTCCGATCCCGTCAGATCTTGGAAGCTAAGCAGGGTCAGACCTGGAGGGACCACCTGGAAATACCAGGTGCTGTAGGCTTGGGAGAAGGACCCGGCAGCCCACTCCTCAAAGACAATCGGCCATTGAAAACTCTATGAATAGCAGAGAAACACTAACAGTAGTGTTTCGTCTGTTGTACGTGCGGTCACTAGGAGTCGGACACTGACTTGACAGCACCTAGCAACAACAACAACATATACACAATGGAATTTTATTTAGCCATGAAGGAGAATAAAATTATATCATTTGCAGGAAAATGGATGGAACTAGAGATCATCATACTAAGCGAGAAATAAGCCAGACTGAGAAAGATGAATACTTCATGCTATCTTTAAATTTGGAAAACAAAACAGAACAAAACCAAAAAAGCTTATATGTGTGAGACTTGAAAGTAAAGAGGGGGACTATCTGGGGGGATGGGAATAGTAGAAGGGGGTAGGGAACAATGAGAGGAATAAGGGAGTGAAAAAGAGCAAAGTATACAACACAATTGTATGAAAATGTCATAATGAAATCCATTAAGTATACTGTACACTAATTAAAATTTGGGCTGGGATTTAGCTCAGCTGGTAGAGCACCCCTCTGCAGTCTCTGAGGTCCTGGTTTGATTCCCAGCACTGCAAAAATGGGAGAAGGATGTGGTGGTCCACTCCTGAGGCAATCCAGAAACAATCAGCCATTGAAAACCCTGTTAGGATCACTATGAGTTGGACACGACTCAACGGCACCTAACAACAATTAAAATTTTTTAAAAAATTTAAAAAATTGAATACAAACAAACCAACCTAACCAACCAAACAAAAAGTATGGGTGATGTGGTGGGGTAGGAGTTGGGGGGTTGGGGCAGAGATATCAGCAGGTTGATGTGGCTGGGCCCTGTTCAGGAAGCCTTCAGGGTGACAAGGATCTTGGGTCAAGGTCCATTCAGGAAAGTGTCAGGTTCACAGAGATCTTGAGAATGGGCTCTCTGCTGTCTTCCTGGCTGGTGCCAGATATGCAGGAACTTGACCTCACTTTCATGGTTTTATCTTGTTTCTTGCCCTGTCAGTGTAGTATGGACCCCTTCTCCTGGCCGGGACCCTCATCATAGATCCCTTCTTCACGAAATGGGTGGCCAGAGTAGTACCAGGCTCCAGAGGGAGCTACAAATCCCATCCTCTTGATTCCTCCCCCCTTTCCCTTGCAGCCCGAACACCAGAGTGCTTTCTGTCACAAGCTCTCTTACGGATTGAGCTTCCTCCCAAATCAGCACTTTTTCATGCTACATTAGCATTTATTGGTTTGATATTTACTTTTGGCAAAGGAGCACCCAGTCCCTGGGTCCCTGGGAACACACACCTGCAACTGAAGCAGATGCTAATTGACATCCCTCCCCCTCCCCCCAGCCCCGCCCCATCTGCCACCTGCCTTGTCCTTCCCCCTCTCCCTATCCCATACCGAACAGAACAAAACAAAACAAAGCTTGCAAGGGTTATCTTCACAGAGCAAAAGTAAGGGCCTGCCCAGAGGAGAGAGGAGTTCCTACTTTTGGGGCAGTAATATCCTTGAGGGGGCCGGGATTTAGCTCAGTTGGTAGAGCACTGCTCTGCAGTCTCTGAGGTCCCAAGTTCGATTCCCAGCACCACAAAATGGGAGAAGGACGTGGCAACCCACTCCCAAGGCAATCCCGAAACAATCAGCCATTGAAAACTCTATAAGGGTCGCTATGAGTCCGACTGGACTCAACAGCACCTAACAACAACAACAACAACATCCTTGAGGGCAAGGATCTGTTTGGGTTCTTTGAATTTCCCGGCTTCTGTCTCCAGGGCCAAGGGCAGGCTCTTGAGGAAGTTTGTCAAATCTGGGATCTAGAGGTCGTCCCTCCCCGCCTTCCTCTTTTCCTGGATCCTGCTGATAGCTGCAGTGGGATTTGGTGGAGGAATTATCTTGGGGCTACAGGGGAAGGTAAGGACGAAAGGTCTCCCTTTTTCCTTTCAAAGTCCCCTGCAGATTGGTCCCCGGAGCGCAGTGGGAGAGATTCTGGTGGAGGGAGGAAGCCATGAGGTCATGTGGTCAGAGCTCAGCTAGAACCAGCTCCCAGAGTCACCACTGCTGTGTGACCGATGCTGCGCCATTTTCTCTACTTTCTGGGCCCCCTTTCCTTTTTTGGTAAAGTAGGGGTTATGACAGTTCCTTCCCTCATGGGTTGGTTGTGAGGATTAGGTGAGATCAGGGGCTTAGGAGATGGCTGGTCTTGGTATTTATTCCCGTGCCCGTTGCGGGAATGGGGTCCTGAGAGTTAACGGGAACTCCCAATGGATTGCTGCTGGCCTGTGCTTTTCAAAGGGCAGGCTCTTGCATCAGCCACAGTCTTGCTACTGAAAGTAGGGCCTGAGGACCAGTAGTGACAGCAGCACTGGGGAGCCTGCCAGCAAGGCAGATCCTCAAGTTACCCCAGACCTGCTAAATCCCTATCTGTATTTTAAGAAGATCCCCAGGTGACTTGAATGAGAAGTGCGTTAGGAGGCCCCTATGAAATAAGCCTGCAGCCGTAGCCCTGTGGCATCCAATCCCATCAGATCTCAGAAGCTAAGCAGGGTTGGGCCTGCCTGGTTAGTACCTGGATGGGAGAAAGCCTGGGAACACCAGGTGCTGTAAGCTTGGGAGAAGGACCCAACAATCCACTCCCAAAAATCAATCTGCCATGAAAACCCTATGAACGGCAGAGAAGCACTGACAATAGTGTTTCGCCTGCTGTACATAGGGTCGCTATGAGTCGGACATGGACTTGCTGGCACCTAACAACACAACATGAAATAAGCAATGTGGAAGTTCAGAATTCCCATTCTGAAGATGAGAAAATGTCTTCACCAAATTGATGACTAGCCAGGCATGATGGTGCGCACCAATAGTCTCAACACTTGAGAGGCAGAGGGAGGAGGATCATGAATTTGAGGCCAGCCTGTGCTACATAGTGACTCTGTCAAAAAAAAAAAAAAAAAAAAAAGTGGAAGAATTGATGACTACTTTGCCCAAGTTCATAAGCATCTAGAGGAGAGAAGAGGGCTCGTGACTCCTGTGTGTCCTGGAGACTGTTTTCTACCTGTGGGGAAGGTGAAGACAAGTGGGGAAAGGGCAGGGGTCTCAGCTGCAGCCCCTCTCCATGAAGAGGACAGGAATGCCCACTTGTCCAGAGGAGTATGGGATATTGGCTTATGGGCCAGAGAACAATGTCATGGTCAATAGGCCCAAGCATTCCTTTGTTAACGTAGAACATTCAAGAGATTAAAAAACTTGACTCATGCAAATATAAAATGACCACACGTCAAAGATTTGACTGAACTCATCAGTTCATGAGGGAACCTGTAAGATGTTAAAACTGATTCAAATGGGAACATAAGGAGCTGAGTTGTTGGTAGGTGCTGTCTAGTCGGGTCTGACTCATAGCGACCCTATGTACACCAGAACAAAACACTCCCTGACACTGTGCTGTGCCCGGCACTATGTCAGTGCTTCTCTGCTATTCGTAGGGTTTTCTTTTTTCTTTTTTTTTTTTTCACTGGGGTTGAACCCAGGGCCTCGCGCCTGCATGCTCTGCAAGTGCTGGACCACTGAGCTGCACCTCAGTCCATTTTTTTACTTTTTGAGACAGGGTCTCGCTAAGTTATGCAGACTGCCTCTGGTCTCGAACCTGCGATCCTCCTGCCTCCGCCTCCCAAGCCGCTGGGATTACAGGCGTGTGCCACCACGCCTGGCCCTGCTATTTGTAGGGTTTTTGATGGCTGATTGTTTTGGGATTGCTTTGGGAGTGGGCTGCCAGGATCTTCTGTTTTTTTGTGTGTGCTGGGGATCAAACCCAGGGCCTCAGAGAGCACAGAGCGGCACGCTACCAATTGAGCTAAACCCCACCCCAAGGACCTGGGTATTTCTAAGCAGTTTAATTGAAGAATGTTAGGATGAGGTGGCTGGTTAGAAATTGTTTGCATGTCTACCAGGGCTATACGATAGCCCAGTCAACAAGAAATCAATCAAAAGTGCAAGCCCAGCTTGGCACCTAAAGAACACCCAGTAGTCTCTTTTGCCTATTTCCAATTTGGGAATTTTTTTTTTCTGACACTACCCTTGGTTAGTCCTTGAGAATCTGGAAATATCTGTTGCCTGTGAATTACTCTTGGAATGGAATGCAGATCTTGGAAGGAAACGGGGAGAGAAAAGATGACCAGCATCCCCTTTTAAAATCTGGGGTATGTTTTCTTGTTCACCTTCCCTTGGTCCTGCAGGACACGGTGCTGCTGCTCCCAGAGGGCCTGAGTTGGCATCAGGCAGGGGACAATGACTGTTCTCAGAAAGGCAACAAGGTGGCCTGCTCCGGAGTTCAATTCTCTTTACCGTTGGCCGCTGCACACAGGGAGATGATGTATCTGCAAACATATGCAGCCTTGTCCAAAATATTTTCCCCTCCTATATAGTTCTTGCCAATATTGTTAATCTGTGGGTTGACTTCAGACCAAAATAAATCTCCCAGCCCCGGCCACCAGCTAGCTAATTTTACTTTGTAACCAGGGAATAGAAAGAGCAGGCCCTCAGCGGACCATGCTGTGTTTATTTTGCTTTCTCTCTGTTGCAGTTTAAAAATTACATTTGGACAAGAAGAGCCTTTCGGCAAAAGAACAGACAATGGAGAGAAGCAGCAACAGGGATGGACGGATGGACTGAAAAATGGCCATTTCTACCATCTGCCTCTGTCTTTTCCTCTCTTCTCAGGTTCTGATTGTGCCCATTGACCTTTTCTGTGATGTCTAGAGTTACAAAACGTGCCCCGCAGTACAAAGACGTAGCCATTTGGGAAGAGTTTTCTTAGGGACTTGGAGAAATTGCCCTTGAAGTTTTAGTAGGTGAGTGGGCTAGGAGTGGCCTGTCACTGGTACTGGGTTCCTCCTGTCCTCACTGCCTCTGAGAATTTATCTCTGGGTTCCCCCTGCACAAACCCAGAGGAAGCAAGCGCATGGGTAGAAACTTAACATGTCAGTGCTGAAGAGACCTTGGAGGGCATCCAGTCCGACCCTGCCAGCTCAGCAGCAGGATCACTTAGTGGTCGGGAGCCACAGACTTGGAGCCACAGAGCCTCATTTTGAACCGACTCCGCTACTTGCTACCGGTGGGACCTTGGACAAATTACTAATCTCACCTTCAATTTCCTTATCTGTAAAATGGGAGTGTGTTGGTAATTGTACCTGCCTCATAGGATTATGGGCTGGGATTTAGCTCAGTTGGTAGAGCGCTGCGCTGCAGTCTCTGAGGTCCTGAGTTCAATTCCCAGTACCGCAAAGATGGGAGAAGGGCCTGGCAATCCATTCCCAAGGCAATCCCGAAACAGTCAGCCATTGAAAACCCTATGAGGGTCGCTATGAGTCTGATACTGACTCGACGGCACCTAACAACAACAACAACAACATAGGATTATAGTGGGGACTCAATGAACTCACATCATGAGACACCAAGAACGGTGCAGAAACATAGCAAGCCTTGATAAGACAAGGAAATGAGGCCCCAAGAGGAGGTGAAACCTCCCCAAGGTTACTCAGGGACTTGGTGAATAGAGTTGGGCTCCATGAAAAAAGAAGAAGTGATTGCGTATTGGGCATTTTGACTACTAACCCTTTTCTTTGCCTGTGGTAGATCACCCTTGCTCAAATACTTGGAGAGAACCCGAATGCAGAGGTTGGGTCTGTGCGTTTGGGTCCTGGTGTGCCTCTAAGT
>VMDO01038237.1:0-13654 GCA_007922755.1 Pedetes capensis
TTCTATTCTGTGGTCATTGGCTCTGTTGTAGTTGGCTTTAATTAACTTTAAATATATTTCTATGCCTGGAATAGTTGGGTATTATACCTACTACAGTGGTTTGTCTTATCTATTGTACTGAGGATTGATCTCTCAAGAGAAAGTTGCTTACTAAGAGATTCCAATAACTTTGGAAGAAATATCCATCCAAACAGATACCTAAATTACAACACAGAAACACAAGAAACATGAAAAGATAAAGCAACAGGTCTCCTCCAAAAGACTATAATTCTGCAATTATTGAATCCAAATGTATTAATATGGTTGAAATGGTAGGCAAAGAATTCAAAAGTCAACTTGCAAAAACTATTGCTGACTTCAAAGAGAATACAAAAATGTAGGTGAACAAGGAAATCAATTCAAGATCTAAGAAAGTCACCAAGGTAGAAGACAGAATTAGTAAAAATGGATGAAAAATTGAGCAAGAAAAATGAGATTTTGAAAAAAACAGAAACACTGGAAATGAAGAACTCAATAAATCAAATAAAAAACAGTGGAAAGCATCACCAGTAGACTCGATTGAGAAGATGGAATACCAGGGATGGAAGATAAGGGTAAAGAAATACATTTAGATATCAATAATGAAAAGTAACATGATCACAATTTCTAAAAACTCTGGGACATGATCAAGAGACCAAACCTAAGAATAGAAGGGGGTAGAAGAAGGAGCTGGGGTAAAAGTTAAGGCATAGAAAGCCTACTAAGTGAAATTACAGCAAAATATCCCCCAAATCTGGGGAAAGAAATGGACATTTATCCACAAGAGACATTTAGAACACTAAGTAGACATGGCAAGAAAAAAACCCCACATTATTGTTAAAATGCCCAGACTCTCAAAAAAAGAAACAATATTAAAAGCTGCAAGAGAGACACACCAACTCACTTACAAAGGCAAATCCACCAGAATAACATCAGACCTCTAAATATCAACCCTAAAATCCAGGAAAGTGTTAAATGATAGGTTTCAATCCCTGAAAGTAAGTAACTGCCAACCACAATTACTATATCCCACAAAGTTATCATTTAAAGTTCATGGACAAATAAAGACCTTCCAAGACAAGCACATACTAAAGCAATTCATGATCAATAAGCCAGCATTGCAGAAGACTCTTAAAAGAAGCCCACACATAGGAGGAAGAAAGACAGTCTAAAACACAAGAGTACAGGAAAGAATAACTTTAAAGAGAGGAACAGATGGACTAATGAGATCTAGGAATGAATCCATCATGTCCAATCAAAAAGCCAACAAACACCAAATATGAATAAGGAAGAAGGAAAAGAATAATATGTGAACCAATTGGTAAAACACCCAACAAAATTATAAGAATGAACAAACCCCTCTAAATTATAACACTAAATGTAAATGGTCTTAACTCTCTAATAAAAAGATATAGATGAGCTGATTGGATTATTAAACCAGACCCAACAATTTGTTAATCTGCAAGAAACATACTTCAGTAGCAAGGACACACAGACTGAAAAAACAAAGATGGAAATTGATACACTAAGCAAGTGGAAGCCAAGAAAAGCAGGAGTAGCCATTCTTATATCAGACAAAGTAGGTTTCAAGCCAAAATTGGTCCAAAGAAATGAAAATGTCACCACATATTAATAAAAGGAAGAATACATAAGGAAGTTATAACAATTATAAGTACATATGCACCAAACATTGGTGTACCCAATTTCCTAAAACAAACAGAACTGGGCATAAAGGGACAGACAGATCCAGAAACAATAGTAGTGGATGACATCAATACTGCATTCTCATCAATAGACAGAAAATTCTGACAAAGAATCAACAAAGAATCTTGAGAGTTAAACTACACAGTAGATCAATTGGACTTAACAGAATTTATAGGATATTCCATCCAAAAGCTATGAAATATATATTGTTCTATGCAGCTCATAGAACTTTTTCAAAAATAGATAACATTTTAGGCCATAAATCATATTTTAGCAAATATGAAAAAATTGAGATAATTTATTGTACCTTATCAGGCTATAATGGAATAAAACTGGAAATCAATAGCAAGAAAAACTACAGAAACTATACAAATACACAGAAATTGAATACTACATTCTTAAGTGATGAGTGGATCTTTGAAAAAATCAAAGAAGAAATTTAAAAGTTCCTAGAATCAAATGAAAAATGAAAACAACCTATGAGAACCTTTGTGATACAGAAAATGTGGTTCTGAGAGGGAAAATTATAGCTCTGTTTGCTTATATTTAAAAAATCAGAAAGGACTCAAAAACTTAATGGTGCATTTCAGGGGCTTAGAGAAACATGAAAAAGCAAAACTCAAAACTAGTAGATATAAAGAAATAAAGATAGGGAACAAATTAATGAAATGGAGACTAAAAAATAATACAGAGTTGATGAAACAAAGAGTTCATTCTTTGAAATGATAAGCAAGATCAACAAACCCTTAGCAGAGTTCACCAAAAAAAGAGAGAGAAAATTCAAATTAATAAAATTAGACATGAAGAGAAGATATTATCACCAAAATCCAGAAAACCCAGAGAATCATCAGGGAATAGTTAAAAAATTTGTATTCCAAGAAGTGGAAAACATAGATGAAATGGATAAATTCCTAGACATATGACCTATCAAAATTAAATCAAGAGGATATAAACAACTTAAACAGATCTATAAAGAGGAATGAGATTGAACCAGTAGAAAGAGTCTTCCAACAAAGAAAAGCCCAGGACTGGATATTTTCACTATTGAATTTTATAATACCTTTAAAGAAGAATTAACACCAATGTTCCTCAAACTATTGCATAAAATAGAAATGGAAGGAGAACTACTGAACTCCCTATAAAGCCAGTATTACTGATACCAAAATCAGATTAAAAACACAACAACAACAAGAAAACTACAAATCAATTTTCCTGATGAACATGGATGCAAAAATCCTTAATAAAAGTCTTGCAAACCAACTTCAACAACATCTTAAAAATATCATACACTATGATCAAGTTGGTTTCATTCCAGTGGTGCAAGGGTGGTTCGACAGATGCAAATCAATGTAGTACAGCACATGAATAGATTCAGAGAGAGAAATCATATAATCATTTCAATAGATGTAGAAAAGGCCTTTGACAATGTTCAACTTCCCCTACTGATAAAATCCCTGAAGAAACTAGGAATAGAATGAACATATTTCAACAAAATAAATGCAATGTAAGGAAAAACTATAGCTAACATCATACTAAATGGCAAAAAACTTAAAGCATTTCTCCTAAAATCAGGAATGAGACAAGGGTGTCCACTCATTCCACTGTTCTCCAGTATAATAGTTGAACTGTCAGCCACAGCAATAAGGAACGAGGAAGAAATAAAAGGGATCAAAATAGGAAAGGAAGATGTAAAATTATTCCTATTTGCAGATAATATGATCCTATACTTGAAAGACCCCAAAAACTTCACTCAGAAAATCTTAGGGCCAACGAACATTTTCAGCAACTTAGCAAGATACAAAATCAACATACAACTATCAGTGTCTTTTTATATAACAATAATGACCACGCTGAGAAGGAAATCAGGAAAATATTCTCATTCACAAGAGCTTCAAAAGAATAAAATACCCTGAAGTAAATCTCACTAAGGAGGTAAAAAATCGTCTATAATGAAAATGTAAAAATGTTAAAGAATGAAATTAAAGAAGACACTAGAAAATGAGAAGACTTACCATGCTCTTTAATTGGATGAACTAATTTTGGGAAAATGGTTATATTGCAGAAAGCAATGTCCATATTCAATACAATCTCCATCAAAATTCCAATGACATTCTTCATGGAAATAGAAGAAAATCATAAAATTCATATGGAGGTATAAAAGGTCCTAAATTGCCAAAGCAATACTTGATTTCAAATTATACTACAGGGCCTTAGTAACTAAAACAGCATGGCCCTGACACAAAAACAAATGTGATGTTCAATAGAAAAGAATGGAGTATCCAGACATAAATCCATGCAGCTGCAGCCACCTGATGTTCAACAAAGGCACAAAAGACTTAAGTTGAAGAAAAGACAGCCTCTTCAACAAACGGTGCTGGGAAAACTGGGTAGCCTCGTGTAGAAGAGTAGATCCCCCACCCTCACCCTGTAGAAAAAGTCAGTTCAAAATGGATCAAAAAGCTTAATGTAAGAACTGAAACTTTGAAACTGCTAGTGGAAAACAGGGAAAACAATTCAAGTCATAGGTATAAGCAAGGACTTTTTCATCAGGACCCCAAAAGCCTAGGAAATAATAGCAAGAATTAACAAATGGGATTGCATGAAATTTAAAAGTTGCACAACAAAGGAGATAACAGTATGAAGAGACAGCCTACAGAATGGGAGAAAATCTTTGCCAGCTATACATTAGATGAGGTTAATATGTAGACTCTATAAACAACTCAAATAATTAAATACCAGAAACAAATTATCCAATCAAAAAATGGGCAAATAATTGAATAGACAGTTCTCTGGCCAACAATCATGAAAAAAACATTCAACACCCTTAGATATCAGGTAAATGGAAATTAAAACTACATTGAGATACCATCTCACCCTAGTCTGAATGAGTAGCAAAACAAAGAACTCATGCTGGTGAGGATGCAAGGAGGAAGGAACCCTAGTGCACTGCTAAAGGGAATGTAAGTTAGTGCAGCCATTATGGAAATCAGCATGGAAGTTCCTCAAAAAACTAAAAGTAGAACTACCATATGGCCCAACTATAACACTCCTGGGTATATATCAGAAGAAATATGAGTTGACATATCATAGACATACCTGCTCATCCATGCTTCCTGTGGTGCTTTTCACAATAGCCAAGATATGGAATCAAACCTGGTGTCCATCAACAGATAAATGAATAAAGAAAATTTGGTATATATACACCATGGAGTTTTATTCAGCCATAAAGAATGCCAAAATCTTCGCATTTGCAGAAAATGGATTAAACTAGAGATCATCATTTTGAATGAAATAAACCAGACCTAGAAAGACAGATGATATGTTTTCTGTCATTCATGGATGCTATATTTCAATATACATAATCAACATTTTAATATTTATATATGTCATGAAAATTGAAGAGGGACTATGTAGGTGGAGAAAAGGAAATAAAGAAGGGAGGAATGGCTATAAAAAGGGGTAATGGGAGAAAGAAGAGCAATATCACATATTTTGTTCTCAAAGGGAGAATCTGGATTATACACGCACACACACACACACACACACACACACATATTTCTACACACAAAAAGATATGCAAGCAGCTGGGCATGGTGGTACATGCCTATAATTCCAGTGGCTTGGGAGGCAGAGGCAGGAGGATTGCAAGTTCAAGACTAGAGGCAGTCTGTATAACTTGCAAAAGCCTGTCTCAGAAAGTTAAAGAAAAATGGGCTGGAGGCCGTAGCTCAGTGGTCTAGCACTTGCAAAGCTTGCAAGCATGAGACCTTGGATTCAAGCGCCAGTACCAAAAGAAAAAAAAAAAAAAAAGATATGCAAGCAGAAGGGAAACCATTGGTGTACAAGAAGTATGTCAGCAGAGGGAGGGGGTCATGAGAGGGTAAGAGGGGAGGTGAATGTGAGCAATGTACAATGATATGCATGTATGGAAATGTCATAATGAAACTCATGAAGTTGTACACTAACTAAAAACAATTCACTGAAAACTAATGTAAAATTTCCCAGGATATAGACATCTTAAAAGGACCACTTCATCATGCTTAGATAACTCACAGCAGTGGAGGGTGTTTAGTAGCTTTATAGCAGTCTCTATTAAATGTTACATTAGTAAGAGCTGATGTTTAAGAGAGCCCACATAGAGCTTTTAGTGAGTCTATATGAGTGTTCAAACCCTTGGACGTGTTTTAGCAGCTGATTCAAGATTAGCTCAGGTGGGTGTGGAGCTACAGATGCTCAAGGCTCTGAGAGCCAAGATTTTTCTGAATCAAAGCTGGAAATCAGCACAACATCTCTGCGCTCTTTACATGTTCTGCAATGAGAAGAAATGTGCAGATCTATTCTGGTCACTCAGTCTCATTGAATATTTATGGAAGTTCTGAAGCGAGTGAAATATTCCCAGATATCTCTTGAAGCTGTAACAGGCAGCTTGGAAATAGATAACCGGCAGTACTGGGTTTGTCTGTATAGGGAAGCATAAATTAAAAAAAAACACAGAGGAATTGTTAAATGTGCCATGTCTTGATGATTTACCATAAAATTAGTGAATTCTTCTGAATCCCGGCAGGTTAAGAGAAAAAAAAAAAAAAAGAAAAACAAGTTAAAAAGAAAATGAAGTTTATAAAACAACTGCTCATCAGTGTTTAAATATTCAAGCATTTGGTTTAGTTGATCAACATAATAAAGGTTTCAGGACCAGGGGTGTAGCTAAGTGGTAGAGCACTTGCCTAGTATGTTGTAAAGCCCTGGATTTGATAACCAGCACAGTAAAGGGGAAAAAAGAGCCTTCTGTTTTAGTCCAACTCCTTGCCATTTTGTACTAGTCTGTATATTTGTCACTAAATTGTTTGTACTAAATTTAGGACTCTTTTAATAAAGGATTTCTTGACTGAAAAACAAAACAAAACAGAAATCTTCCCAAGAAAGTTTAAGTAAGGAGAGATTTGTTATAAGGAAACTGTAGCCAAAGTCACAGTCCTAGAAATCATTGAATAGTCACAACTTTTTGGAAGTGGAACTGGGAAGACAAAGCCATTCTCCCTTTCTCAAGGGCTGTGGAAAATTGATTGCGCTGTGGTTCTAATGAATGATCTTTCTAAATTCTCATTCTCAGCCCTGTGACTTTGAAGTCACTCTGCTTCTGGATTTGGTCATTTGACTAACTTTGCCAAAGAGAATATTAGCATGCACAATGTAAGCAGAGCCTTGGAGAGTGTGGGCACAGTTCCTGCCTCAATCTTGTACCATGAGAACATGCTCAGGTTAGCTGGTGGGTCGATGAGACAGGTGGAATGTCAGCTTGGTTGTTTCAGCTGAAGCTCTAAGTACGTAAAATACTCCAGCTAATATCAACAAAGCTTCCTAGCCAATACAGAGTTGGCCACAGATGCATGAGTGAGCTCACAGAGCTCAGCTCAGAACAGTAGAACTACCCAGGGAACACAGAGACTCAAGAGAAAAATATATATTTATCGTACGACAGTAATATTTTCTGATTGTTATACAGCAATATTATAGCAAATAGATAGTGAAATTGTGGACAAAAATTGCCTCTTTCATCTCTTTCTTTCTACCTCTCTTCTTCTCTTCTTCTCTTATCAACCTGTAAATTGTCCAGCATCACTGCCAGTACATATCACCAACTATAGGCTTTGTTTCTTTTGTTTCAAATGCTTGACATAAAAAACTGTGATTAGTCTATAGAATGCCAAAGAATTGTTTTGGTTTGGATCAGGTGTCTGTCTGGTCCAATCATCTGTGGGCAGAGGTGGTGGTAGTGCTGAAAGGAAAACAATGTGGGGGCTTAAAGGAGAGATTCTTTTCAAAAGGACACTATAGCCAGAAAACCGTTATGATTTATATCTTCAATTAAAGGGAAAGCCTAAGAAGTAGCGAAATATACTATACTTTTCCTTCTTTGATAACTATAACAACTTGAAATATCCAAATGTGCCAACAATACACATAGCTAACATTGGTGATTACAAGTGGGTCAGTAAGCAACTTCATGAGAAATGGAGCAAAGATTGAGGTTGTCAAAGATTTTGCTTTACTTTGTTCTATAATAAACACCCATGGAAACAGCAGTCAAGAAATCAAAAGATGCATTGCATTGGTAAAAGCAAAGGACCTCTTTAAAGTGTCAAAAAGTAAAGATGTCACATTGAAGACAAAGGTGCAACTGATTCATGCCATGGTATTTTCAGTGGCATCATATGCTTGTGAAAACTGGATATTGAATAAAAGAGACAGGAGAAGAATTGATGCTTTTGAATTATGGCATTGGAGACAAATATTGAATGTACTGTGGACTGGCAAAAGAACCAACAGATCTGTCCTAGAAAAAGTGCAACCAGAGTGCTTCTTGGAAGCTGGGATGGCTATACTGTATCTGATATATTTTGGACATGTCAGCAGGTACCAATCCCTGGAGAAGGACATGATGTTTGGGACAGTAGTGGGTCAGTGAAAATAATAGAAGACCCTTAACTAGATGAATTGATTTAATGGCTATAACAATGGGCTTAAACATAAAAAAGAACATGTGCCTGGCACAGAGCCACAGAGTGTTTCATTCTGCTGTACATATGGTTGCTACGAGTCAGACCTGACTCAATAGCACTTAACAACAATAACAACATCAGTGAGTTTTGACTATGTGCTAGATGCTATGGTGTGGGCAGTGGTGTGCACCTCTGTGGCCCGGCCAGGATGTTTTGGACACAGGCATGGCTGTGCCCACAGATTGCTATTACTCGGGAACCTCGGGTGAGAGGCATGCACTCCTGCAGCCCTTGGGAATGCCAGGGGGTGGGGAGAAAAACCTTGGGACACTTTTGCCTTAGGAGACCATGAATATCTTTATTGCCTTTCCACCCTTACAAGGGCTGAGAGGAACCCAAAGTGTACCACTCTATAAAAGGTGCTACAGCTCTATGGCTGCCTTGAGGGTAGCGGCGGCTCTTCTGCCTGCAACACTGGAACCAGAGACTGTCCTCAGCTTCTGTCCCTAGACACTGGGCCAAGGGACAGTCCTCTGCTTGATTGTAGTCCTTGAGTGCACCATCCAGATGTTCTGGTCTCATTGTCTTGGAGAGCTTTTTCCATGGTCATCGTTGTTTCCTTGTCACTGGTTCACCACGGGGGGGGGGAGGGAGGAGAGAGAGAGAGAGAAAGAGAGAGAGAGAGAGAGAGAGAGCGAGAGCGAGCGAGCGCATGCTGCTGCTGTGCAGCTGTGCAGCTCCTTATATAGCTAGCCCAAATGGCCTGAGTGAATTGGCTTTGAGTCTATTGTCCTTACATTGTCCAATCAAAATAAGGGATACTTAAAGGGGCTTGAAAAATCATCCTATCAGCACATAGCAAAACCAACCAATCGCATTACTGCAAAATTGTCCAATCACATTATGAAAGGTATCCAATCACACTGCAGTAAAATTAACCAATCATGTTACAGGAATATTTACAGAGTCACAAGCCTACTCAGGCAGGCTTTTGGTTGCCATATATAAATTGCTTTTGCTTTTTGGCTTTATTTCTCTATTTTTTCCGCCAATTCCTCAAATGCTGTTTTTCCCATTTTTGGATTCCTTCCTTTCTCCTCCCAATTTACCCCTACACTCTGATAAATATTTTTATCTTTTAAAGATTCCATTACAATGTTATGAAGGTGAGACTTTTATTATTATTCTTATTTTATAGGTGGGAACAGAGGTTTAGAGAAGTCAAGGTGCCCTCTGTCATACAATTAGAAAAAGGTAGAGTGAGCAATAGAATCTAGGTTAAGTTGAACACAGAGTCCTTGAATGGCTCCTTCATGCTATTTCCATCCTTCTTTAGTGATTCTCTACCATTTATAGAATGATAAGAAAGTATGACTATAAATTGATACTTAGTGGCAATGCTTACCAGGTATCTAGGTGGGCAAGTAGTAGCCTAATAGTCAATAATTATGAAGGTGATTAGGAGAGAGTACTGGCTAGGTACCATAATATTCTTTTTGTTTGCTGGTTTTGTTCCTTACAAATCTACTCAACCACCCTTGGGGAACTAATATCAGCCTCTGTTTTCTGTACTCAGATTTTACCACTCAGTAGGCAGGGAGACTTGTACTTAGTGTCCCTTTTTTGACCTTTTTCTCACCCATGTACCCTAAGATATCTAGTGTTACGATTTTAAAGCCTCCCAGGTTCACTATATTTAAAGTGTAGGCCTCTTTCCTACATTGAGAGGGAGAATAAAATTTGGATGCTCAGGGTAGTGGTTTGGGACCTGATGGTCCAATTACTCAGTAGAAAGACTTTGAATCTTATTGTTTTCTGTATGGTGCATTGTTCTTGTTTTCTGTGATATCTGGTGCCTCTGAGACCTGACATTTCTTTGGTTATGCAGGGGAAACTGAGGTTTTTCTAAGGAATATCAACTCCCTGTATTGAATATGAGATTGTCTCATCCTACACTCTGCTAAAGTAGTTACATCAACACTGCTTTCAATCTTCCAAGACTTTATTCACATTTGTAGTCCACTCTCTCTTTAGTTCTCTGTCCTTGTGAGAGTATTTGTTTCTGAAAACTTATTTACTGCAATTGTAGTTAGGTTTTGGGAAGAGAGGAGACTAATATGTGATCAATTACCTGTGTTGAGGAAATTACCCCTTCCCTCGTTTTTGTTGTTGTTAGGTGCCGTCGAGTCAGTGTCTGACTCATAGTAAGTCTATGTACAACAGATGAAACACTATTATCATGTTTCTTTGCTATTCATAGGGTTTTCAATGGCTGATTGATTTTTGGGAGTAGGTTGCCAGGTCCTTCTCCCAAGCCTACAGCACCAGGTGTTCCCAGGTCTCCCATCCAAGTACTAACCAGACCTGACCCTGCTTAGCTTCCAGTATCTGAGAGGATTGGAAACCACAGTGGTATGGCTGCAGGCACCCCTTCCTTATGAGCTTTTAAATAGAAACTTTCTCACTTGGATTGTTCTGAGATTTATGTGAAAATTTTATTAGTAATATTAGTTAATATTAAATTCTAGCATAATTTCCTTATGAGACTTCTAAGCAAATAAGCCAAAAATTGATAAATTCTGATCCTAAATTCACTGAGGTAATTTTTTCCACGCTAAAATTTTGAGAGTACTTTCATTTTAATAGTACTCTCCTTTCTAAGCTTTATTTACCTAGGGCTAGGATTGATTGTGAAATAGTCATTCATATTGTTTTCTTCCTGGACAGAGGAATACCCCTTGACCTTCATATTGGGAGAAAGGGAAGAAAAGTAGTGGGCCAAGGAGATGACATTTAAATATCAGACTGTCTGCTAATTACTACCACTAATTTCATTCCTAGTTCTTGATTTGAGATTCATCTAGGACTTTGACCTTATGTACTCTGGTAGTTTGTATATTGCTATGAAGTTATTACATTTTCAAAGATTAATTAGCATTGATTTTTCAGAAAGTCATGGGAGTGTTATTCTAACAATAACCCCCCTCATGTAACTAGCATTGGAGATGTTCAGTTCTGTCTAAGAATAAAGCTCCTTAGAAGCACTGCCAGGGTTGACAAGGGTTGGTATATGCACACAAGTCTATAGGAGTGTTTGGGGGCAAGAATTGGCTTATTGTTATTGTTGGCTAAGAACAAGGCAGGCCTGAGCAAGACTTAATGTTGGTAGTCTCTGTATCAACAAAAATTGTGTGAATTTAAACACTTAAAATTATTTTTAGGAAATGCTGAAAATCAGACTTCAAACTGCATATATGTATTATATATTTGTTGTTTGGTACCATTGAATCAGGTCCAACTCACAGCACCCCTGTGTAAAACTGATGAAATGCTCCCGGACACTGTGTGCCATGCCTGGCTGTATGTCAGTGCTTCTCTGCTATTCATAGGGTTCTATTTTCCCTTTTTTTTTTCTTTTGCGGTACTGTGGGTTGAACCCAGGGCCTTGTGCCTGCATGCTTTGCAAGTGCTGGGCCACTGAGCTGCACCCCCAACCCATTTTTTTTTTTTTACTTTTTGAGACAGGGTCTCACTAAATTATGCAGACTGTCTCTGGTCTCGAACCTGTGATCCTCCCGCCTCCACCTCTCAAGCCACTGGAATTACAGGCGTGTGCCACTGCGCCTGGTGTTATTCATAGGGTTCTTGATGGCTTGTTGTTTCAGGAGTGTGCTGCCAGGTACTTCTTCCACTTTTGCAGAGTTGTGCATCAAACCTGGGGCCTCATAGAGTACAGAGCAGCACTCTACCAAATGAGCTAAACCCCACCCCCATATATGTATGTATGACCTCACCCAAATTTCTATAAATTATTAGATAAAATTCTTGCCAAATTCTCTGAAAATTTTATAGGGTCAAGATCATATGACATTAAGTTAATGCTTCAATAAGAATTGGAACTGTGGCTTACTTGGTCAGAAATATTTCTCCATAAAAATTATATTTTTTTCTATATCAATGCCATTTTATTGGCTTTTAGTAAAATCATTCTATTTATTTAAAATATATCTTAAAATCCTAAACTGTCCTAGGTACTTTGATAATTTATTATAAGCACAAGGGACTTACACCTTATTGTTGGTGCTTATAAAAGTACAAGAATGCAGTATAAAATAGATGCTATATGAGTGATATAAATGTCATGTCAGAGGTGAATATCTGAGATCAGATAAGATCTGCTATTTGAGCTGGATCTCACTGTTTAATCAGCAAAGGGAAAATACCCTAGGCAGAGAGAATTTCATAAACAGAAGCAAGAGGGAACACATTAAACACTAGGTAGGCTATTTTAGTTGGGGCATATGATTCAAATGCATGTTTAAGGGGAAATAAGTCTGGAAAGGTAGGTCAAGACTACCTTATGGGAAATTAAATGTCAAGTAAAGTAGGTTTTAATTTGTAGTTGGTAGAGTGGTATAGAATTTTTTGAATTTGGCTATTAGTAAGATTACACAAGTGGACACTTGCTGGATGATTTAGGGAGGAGATTCTGAAGGCAGCCAGATTAACTGATTCTGAAGCAGTCATCTGGTCAAGAGGTGATTGGACTCTGAACTATAGAAATGATACTGAGCATGCCAAGGAATAAAATTCAGTATTAGAGACTATAAATAGCTAACATATATATTAAGAAAGCTGACTTGGTATTGGAAGAAGAAAATAATGAAGAGGGATAATTATTGAGAATTTAAAACAAGGTGACATATTGTACTCTCAACAGAAATAAGAAAGCAGTAGGTTTGTGAATGAAATAGTGAGTTTGATTTGTTTAGTTTGAAGTTTCTGTAAAACCTGGGTGTGGATATTCACTGTTGTTGTTAGGTGCTGTCGAGTCAGGTCCGACTCATAGCAACCCTATGTACAACAGAGTAAAACACTCCCTGACCACTCCCTGTGCCATGTCAGGCACTATGTCAGTTCTTCTCTGATACTCACAGGATTTTTAATGGCTGATTGTTTTGGGAATGGGCTACCAGGTCCTTCTTCCATTTTTTTTTTGTGGTGCTGGGGGTTGAACCCAGAGCCTTTGAGCAAGCAGAACAGCACTCTACCAACTAAATTAAACTCCATCCTGTGAACATTCAGTAGATAGACACATATTTAAGTCTAGAGCTTGGAAGAAAGGCTGGGATTAGAAATAAAGATGTAATTTATTTGCATAAAGGTGATAATTAAGCCAAAAAAGTAGGTAAATATTCAAGGGAGAGAGTATACAGAGAGAAAAACCTGGGAAAAGAGGAAATAGCTAAGGAGACAGGCAAGGACCAGTAATAGAGGTAAAAATAAAACCAAGAGGACAATGTATCATAAAAGACAAGAAAGGAGAGAGTGGTTGTGCCAGAGTGGCAGTTGCAGAAGAGAAGCATAGGAGAAGAGAATGAGAAAAGGATGTTGGATGTAATGAGTAAGAAGTCAAGGGAGTTCATTAGAGA
>VMDO01038238.1:0-13656 GCA_007922755.1 Pedetes capensis
GTAATCAACCCTGGTATAATGCACTCATGCAACATAAATGAAAGTACATAGGTGGTATTGAATCTAGGTCCTCAAAGTGTGGAGTAGTGCTCTACCAATTGAACTTAACCCTAGCCCTTATACTAATAGATGTAATAGTGGAATACATATATCCTAAACTCTGTGCATAAAAAGAGCATGCCAATTTTTCTGTATCTGTGTATAATTTCCTTGAAAATTATGTGTTGTCCAAAATACATCATCTACAGTCTCTATTTTGTCATTATCAATCATAACAATACTTTAGTGTATGTTGAAATGACATTTTTTTCTAAACTAATCTTGTGTATAATATCTAAATTCAGAGAAAAATTTTCCTATTAGTATAAAATGTAGTGCTATTTTATATTTAGAGATAGTGAATATTATCTTCAGACCCTTTTTTTGGAAATCATTATATACAAAATAACAATCACAACTTTCTGGGATTAAAGACATGAGCCACCAGAGGTAGCTCAAGTTAATACATTTTGTAAGCTTCCTTCTAGATACTTATCTTGTGCTCTATAGTGTGAATTTTCCCCCACACAATTTTGCAGCAATTTTGTTCCAGAGTGAAAATGTTTTTATTGTGCTTTGTGAAGATATGTGTTCTTCTCTATTGTATGCCAGACAAATGTGTTATTTTAAGTGGGAGGATTTTATTTTTTTTTCTTCTGGACAATGGGAAGTTTCCTTTTTGTTGTTTTTGATATTTTCATTTTGCCAGTAGATCTTATTTGAATCACAAAGCTCATTAACTATCATTTGTTCTAAAACCACTTCCTTCAGATCTATCAACTGAGTGACACTAGAAATTCTTATCATGAAATTGGTATTGTTCCCAGTTAAATGCATCCTACTTTTACTTTTACAAAGATCAAGGTGACATAGCACCTCATAATACTGTATAAAACAGAAAAAGAACAAATTTTAATTAAGAGTTTTATGAGTTTTTTTAGTCTTACATTTTGAAAGTGTTTTTTAAAATGTTTCCATAATGATGTTCCTAGAGATTCCAGTAATTCCAACAGACTTGACTAGGCTACCTGTCCCAATATACCAATTAAAGAGAAGAGTAGTGGTGAAGGTCAGAGAAAGGAGATTTAATCAATGTGGTCATGATGGACAGAGGAAGAGAAGAAGAGGGTCAATGACATCAAGTCTATCTTAGGATAATTGACATGACAGTCAGATTGAAATAGAGGGAGAACTGGGCCAAGAGATGAGAAGTATGAAAAATTAAGCTGTCTTGGTCAGACTGTGGTCTGGCTGATCTCGATCTCAATTCCAGTTCTGCAATGTAATTTGAAGAAGTCCTAATTGCTTGAGGGGGTATCTAGTTCCCATGGGATATCTCCTCTTGCTTGGGGTGTGATCTCATCATGGAATGATGTGTCTGCCAGGCTCTGCTGTTTCTGGACTCTAGGATGAGTTTAGGTTTAGGACAATGACTCCAGACTCAGGAGCCTTTGCAGGGGTAGGGGTGGGGAATCTGGAAAAGGACATTGTAGAAAGTGACAGTGAGATGCCTCAGTTATTCTTATCTTTGTGCCTTTGGCCTAGGAGGGGAATGAGGGCGGTTAGCTATCAGGAGATTTTAGATGGACACTCCTTGAGTGATTATCATGCTGATATGTAAATGTGAGCATGTATCTGATCCAGAGTAAACAGATGCAAAATGAAGGTAGAGATGCTAGGTGTTTAATCTTACTTTTAGTTATATTATGGGCTCAAGTCAGGAGTCTTCAGCAAAAGCAGTTTCTAAGTACCTGTTATAATACTTGAGGAAATGAAAATAATGTGAGCATTTAAAAATTCTAACATAGCTGTGTACTTATTATAAGGGATCAATGAAATCCTTTAGGTCACAAAAGGTATGTAAATTGCATGAATTTGTGAGGGCTGACGTTACAAAATGCCACAGATGAGGTAGCTTAAACAACAGAAATTTATTTTCTCATTGTTCTGGAGGCTGGATATCCGAGCTCAAACTTTTAAAAAGATTATGTCTCTCTGAAGATCACAATGGAAGGACATAGGCCTCGATCCTTGGGTTAGACATGGCAGGCTTGACACGGCTGCTTCCTTCTCATGGCTGTCCCTCCCCACATGTGTCCGGTGTCCTGGTGTCTCTTTCCTTCTTATTCAGACACCAGTCAGACTGGATTAGAACCAAACTTGATGGACTAATTTGAACTCGATTATTTTCATTTCAGATCTCCAAATATGATTACATTTTTTGAGTTTCTGGGTGTTTATATCTCAACATATGAATTGGGGAAAGGTGCCCAATGGGCCAGCACCACTAATACAGAGTAGGAAGTTGTTTACTAAGTTGCTCATGTGGCTTAAGAGAGATGATTCACCCTATTTATGGGAAACAAGTGTGTGTTTACTCAGTTATAGGCCTAAGAGGGTATTTCAAATGGAAGTATATTTGAACAAGTTATAAGAGATGTAGCTGAGCTCTAAATATAGGAAATAACATGATGGGTTTCTTACATTTAAAATCCTCTTTGCATTTATCATTTTTTCCAGTACATTTAAAAGAGTCCAATGAATTGATTGAAAGGTGTACTAGCAAAGAAATTTGTAATTTTTATGTATAATAGTTTAGTTCCTTTAGCACTTTGACTACAAAATTCATATAAAACTATATGACAATAAGCATTTTATTTCCCTAAACTGTTCATTACAATGAACCAAAAAGGAATATGATTAGCAAAATAATTGGAATGCATAATAAGAGCAAAATCATTACTTAATTTGTGATGTGCTTCATTTCAATACAGAAACCTTTCAGGAGAAAAAATGTATAATCAGAAAAGTAAGAAAAAATGGCTTGTAATCACAATAACAAAACAAATTCAGTTGAAAGTATAAAAACAATGACAGGTATCAAAAGCAATGTTAGGTATATTGGTATATTTTATGTGTGATAAAGTGTGAAACAATTCTTACACAATGATACAGTACACATTGTACAGATAATTCTTGTTCTTGTGTCAATTTTACTTTTTGAACATCCAACTTAACAATAGCAACACAGCTTCTAGTTCCCTCAACAGGTACGTGATCACCCACATGGATCAAGAGTGTGGTGGGGTTAGAAGGCCTGTCTCTGCCTCTCTTATGTTCTGCCTTACTTTCTGTTTACCTGTGGCAGTTATTTTCTCTCCCGGTGGAACTACAAATTGAAGCAATTTTGTCTTATTTCTGGATATCATATAGGATCTATCCATTTATAACTCCTACCATCAACAATTTGTTAAATACCTTTTTCCAACATTTTCTTGATTTCTGTCAAATCCATATAGACTCACTTTCAGACATATATGTCCTGATGGTACTCAAAGCGTTAAAAGCATAATTATTTAAAATGTAAAAAATGTCTTTTTTACTTAATTCTTTCTATCAGCATTGAGTGTATTTTGTTTCATTAAATTGGATACCTTCATCATACCCTTGAGGTTCACAAAAACTAATCATCTTTTGCACATTGCTAAATTTAAATATACATTATATAACAAGTTCACATTTGTACGTATTATCATTATAAGTATAGTCTTCCTAAAATAGGGTTACCAGACTTCATTGTATTATGAAACCACTAACTTACTTTTTATCTATACCTACTTAGTCAGCACTCTTATTCCTTCTATCTTTAGCAATTAAAATTGTCACCCAAAATTCTGAGTGGTTGAGTGATTGTTGCTATTGTTATTAGGTACTATCAAGTTGAGTCTGACTCTAGCGACTCTATGTACAACAGAATGGAACACTCCATGACACTGCCATGCACACGATCTTTTTTATATGTTGGAGCTCATTGTGGCAGCCAGTGTGTCAATCCATTTAGTTGAGAGTTTTCCTTTCTTTTTTTTTCATTGATTTGCCACTTTTCCAAACATGATGTCTTTTTCCAAGGATTGTTGTTGTTGTTGTTGTTAGGTGCCATCCAGTCTGATTCATAGCAACCTTATGTACAGCAGATCAAAACACTTCCCAATTGTGTGCCAGGCACATGATCTTATTTATGTTTCAGCCCATTGTTGCAGACACTGTGTCAATCCATCTGGTGGAGGGTTTTCCTTTTTTTCATTGACCTGCCACTCTCCCAAACATGATGTTTTTCACCAGGGATCTCTCTTAACTACATGTCCAAAATATGTAAGACGCAGTCTGGCCATTCTTGCTTCCAAGGTGCACTCTGGTTGCACTTCTTCTAGGACAGGTCTGTTGGTTCTATTGGCAGCCCATGGTATATTCAATAGACGTCTCCAGCACCACAATTCAAAAGCATCAATTCTTTTCCTGTCTCTCTTGTTCAATGTCCAGCTTCCATAACCACATGATGCAACTGAAAATACCATGGCATGAGTCAGAAGCACCTTAGTCTTCCTATACTCTAAAGAGATCTTTTGCCACAGTTTTTCCTAGAGCAATGCGCCTTTTGATTTCTAGGGATTGGTTGCTCCTAAAAGCATGTCCAAAATGTGTAAGACACAGTCTGACCATCCTTGCTTCCAAGGAGCAATCTGGTTGCTCATCTTTTAGATGGACCTATTGGTTCTTTGGGCAGTCCTTACTAAATTCATACACCAAATTTTTGGTACTCTTCTACAATGTAGACATAGTTTTACTCCTGATCAGATTTAAACCTTTCAAACTGTCTGTGTAGTAGATGTGTATATCAATAGGTCAATACTATTAATTTAGATATGTTTACTCTTTTGCATTTCAGTGATTATTGTGTCATAAGAGATAGGTGTACTTGCTCTAGCACAACCATTCATTAAAATATGAGACATTTGCTGTACATTATTCAGACATATAATATGCACAGAGATATTTGACATACGATTAACATAATTATGTTTACCCATCTTGTTTGTGACTCTTCCGACCATGACCTACTAATCATTCCTGAATTTATTTTTATGCAGCAGGTTTTATGTGCTAACTTCTGTTAATATGGTATATATTAATGAGACAGATGCTCTAGGAAACATGAAAACACCCTCTATTTTTTTCTATTTCATCAAAAAGAGAGGGTAAAGCAACAACTTGAGAGATTTAAAGGTCAACTTCTAAGTAGAACATATTTTGGTTTCCAAAGGCTCTGATGTATATATTTATATTTTCTCATGAAAATAAACATATAAATAAATGAAATATATGAAAGTGTTATTATTATATACAATTAAATAGTACTTTGAAGATTTAATGTTTAATCTTTTAACATTGAAGTAATAAAGTAAATTTATCTTGTAATCCTGTAGGATAATGACAAGTTAGTAATTGCATGTTCACATTTTGTTGATCCTCAAATTGAACAATCTTGATTATTTCTGTCATAGGTCACAAATAGGTCCATCTTAAGTTGGCTATATTAGATGCAAGACTTTAATTAGTCCATTTTAAGATATATAAACAGTATTCATTCCATGACTGGGCAATTAGGTAATCACATTAATTAGAAATTAAAAATTAAAAATCACATTAATTAAAAAGAGCTCATGCTAAAATTATTTGGATAGAATCATAAGACAAAATTTCAGAATGGTGAAATAGCTTCCTATTAGCACCTTGTCTAAAGAATAGATTTACTTATTAGCATACAGCATAATGAGTTTCATTATGTAATTTTCATACAACTATATCATGTTCTTTGCACTTAGTTTCTCCTTTATTACTCCCAATGTTACGCCAATAAGATACAAATCTCTCCCCCCATGAATACATCTCCTTGTACTTTCCAATCTTTCGTATCTGTATGTTAATATATATACATGTATATATACTATATTAAAGATGAGTCTAGCTTCTGCACATGAGGGAAAACATGTATTTATCTTTAGGAGTTTGTGTTATTTTATTTAAAATAATGATCTCTAGTTCCATCCATTTTCCTGCAGATGATATAACTTTATTCTTTATGACTGAATAATACTCCATTATGTATATACAGAACATTTTTAAAATCCATTCATCTGTCTGATTCTGTGTTTTTGTAGTAGCTAACTGTGCTGCAATGAACATGGAAGTTCAGGTGTTTCTCTGGTATGATGACTAGATTCCTTTGGGTGTATGCCTAACAGTGGTATAGCTGCATAATGTGGTATTTCTTTTCTTAGTTTTCTGAGAACCTCCGCACTCACTTCCATGATGGCTGTACTAATATATAGTCCCACCTGCCATGTGTAAGTATTCCATTTTCCCTGCATCCTCACTAGAATTTGTTTTTGCTTACTTTGTTAATGCTAGTTAAGGAATAGATTTTTAGAAGTCTTTTATACAAAAATTATACAAAAAATATATGAGTATGTCATTGATTAACTCATATGTTTTGTTGTTGTTAGGTGTCATCCAGTTGGATCTGACTTATAGTGACCCTATGTACAATAGAACAAAACATTCTCTAACATTGTGCCATGCCAGGCACTGTTGTCAGTGCTTCTCTTGTAGTTCCTCATAAAATAGTCACAATAGAAATGAACATGATGGTAAATTTTAAATTATAAAAATACATGTTATTAGATAAAAGTTGAGTTTCACTTAACACTAACCTATCTTTCTGGCCTTCCAGATAGCCTTTATAGTTTTTAGATAGAGATTTATCTGAAGTTGGGAAACATTGATTGTATAAATAATTAAACATAGGCTGTACCTGCTATTTCTGGAATTGAATCATGCCTCAACTACTCAATATTGCTTAAGTGGTATGAAGTCCGAATCTTTCAGAAAATAGACATAGAACATCAATCTTATAATGTTGTCTTGTTAAAATAAGTTTGGTAGAGTACAAACCAGAGTACCTCACATACAACAGGCATTCAAATATTAGTCCCTGCTCAGTAACCTTTGCAGTGTTTACTCTTGTACTCCTCCAAATGATAGAGGCAACTACACTGAAAATCAATATTCCACTGCTCAGTTCTGTTATGGAAACATAGAGGTATCTGTGTTTTCTTGTTTAGTAACTTTTGTATTCTTAACTTCTTGAGTCTCTTGAGTTAGATATTTTCATTTGCACAATTAATTTATCCTCCACTCTCTACACCTACAGCGGTAGCCCTGTGGCATCTGATCCCATCAGATCTCAGAAGCTAAGGAGGGTTGGGCTTGGTTAGTACCTGGATGGGAGACTGCTTGGGAACACCAGAAGCTGTAGGCTTGGGAGAAGGACCTGGCAAACCCCTCCCAAAAAATAAATCTGCCATTGAAAACCCTATGAGCAGCAGAGAAGCACTGACAATAGTGTTTCCCCTGTTGTACAGAGGGTCGCTATGAGTCGGATACCGACTTGACAGCACCTAACAACAACAACAACCACTCTCTACAATTTTTATTAGCACTGCTGCTTACTATCGGAGTTATGGTGCACAGGCTTATGGCTTTGATTTCTGAGGTAAGTGTGTCTGGTTAGATGTTTTGTTTCTTGCCTGTTGAGTAGATGGGAGAAAAGTATAATTTTTATTCCAAGACAATGTGTTAACTTTTATGGAATATAACAATATAATTATTTAAAATTGGAAACTCTTAAGCTATTCTTTTAAAAAAATTATACCTCAAAATGAAATGACTGTCAGCAGAATGAACCACATGCCAGTATATGTTGCCAGCTTGAGATAGTTCTTATCCCAGAACATTTTTTAAAAAGAGTTGTTTATATGCCAATCTTGAGAAAATCTTGGTTACTTGCAAAGTTTGTGTGTGTGTGTGTGTGCAGAAGAGAGTTTAGCTCTGATATTTTAACTTGTCTACAGGAAGAATATAAGTAAATTTTTTATAACTAAGGCTAAGTGACTCATCTTTTCAAATACTCTTAATATCTCTTGGCTTATTTTACATATGTATGTATGTATGTTAGTCCCCCCAAAATAATAAATACATGTTCCAGTAACTACAATAGTTAGAATCTAAAATTACAAATATGAAGCACTTAAATTTTTAGATTGTCTGTCATGTGTGTTTACCCAAGTATATGGCCTTTAATATACAAGTTATGCACTTATTCTTTCTGATAACTTGTTCTGAAGGCAAAAAGATGCCCAAATCAAAATATTGTTAGATTACCTGGAGGAATCCTGCATTTTTCACTATTTTAGTCACTATGTATTAAAAACCATACATTTTTGGCCGTTTTAATTAGTGTTAATACAAACAGGATAGCAGAGATTTTAAGGAACTACTTTAGCAAGTTGCCCATTTTTAACAGTATTGAAAGTAAATATTAATGAAAAGAATATTTAAAATTCACCACTGATTTGAAGTAATATTGAATTGAATTCTCTTTAGTGTCCAGAAGTATTCCTGGCATGCATAAAATACTGAATTAGAATGTGTTGAAAATTTAAAAAGGTTTTAAAATGCCAAAAGATAGTCTGAATCTTTTATATATAACCTCAAATATAAATTCTATGTGAAATTTCCAAATATGCAAAAAATGTACAGTACTTTCAGTTTGTGTGTTAAGGGTCATTACCAATATCATGAATGCCTATGTGTTCAGAGAAGCAAGCACTTAATTAGGGTGAAAGGTCCTGGGGTGAAGATTTATAGTCTTGATTTTGTTTCAAACATTGCAAAATGACATATTTAAGTGAAAATGTTTGATGATTTTATCAACATTCACAGCTAAAAACACAGTAAAAACAGATCTTACTGGCTAGTCTATATTGTTAGATTACCTCATCTTTTCTTTTATGTTTAGTCATTGCCTAAAGGAATTGAAGAAAATATAAATCTTCGGTTTTATGTTTGAAAATTTTTCAAGGTTTGAAAATTTTTATATATAAATTAAAATTGAATACTTATATTTTGGTATGTATGTAAGTATTTTTATTGTACATATTTGAGGTGTACAATATGAAGTTTTGGTAAATGTTTACATACTGAAATGATTACCATACTCAAGCAAGGCATCATTTCCATCACTTTCTATAGTTACCTTTTTTGATTAAGCATGTATTGGGTGGTTGTTGTTGTTAGTTGCCATTGAGTAGGGTTGAAATCAAAGCAACCCTGGGTACAACAGAATAAAACACTCCCCAACACTGTGCCATGCCCAGTACTACGTCAATGCTTCTTTGCTATTCATAGTGTTTTCAATGGCTATTTTGGGAGTGGGCTACCAGATCATTCCCCCATTATTTTGCAGTACAGGGGATTGAACCCAGGGCCTCAGAGGTTCAGATCAAGCACTCTATCAACTGAGTTAAACCCAAGCCCTTGTGTTGGGCAAGCACATCTAAAATCTACTCTCTTCATAAATTTTTAGTAGATTATGCAATATTCTTAACTCTGGTCTTATGCTATATATCAGATTTATTCATTCTATATAACTGCAATTTTCTATCATTTTATCAACTTCTCATCATTTCTTCCCCTTCTTTACCCATTGTAACTACCATTCTACTGTTACTATGTATGTATGTATGTATGTATGTATGTATGTATGTATGTATATGCAAATTTAATTTTAGGTTCCACATATAGGTGAGCAATGCATTTCTTTCTATGTGTAGTTTTTATGACTTGTTGTTGTTGTTGTTAGGTGCTGTCGAGTCAGTATCCGACTCATAGCGACCCTCATAGGGTTTTCAATGGCTGACTGTTTCGGGATTGCCTTGGGAGTGGATTGCCAGGTCCTTCTCCCATTTTTGCAGTGCTGGGAATTGAACTCGGGACCTCAGAGACTGCAGCACAGCGCTCTACCAACTGAGCTAAATCCCAGCCCATTTTATGACTTAGCATAACACAATTCACATTTCAAGTCATCTCCCAAATTTCACTTTTTAAGTTTAAATACTATCTTATTAAATTTATATATACCAGAATTTCTTTATTCATTTTCAAAACTTGTCTACTGAGAATATTCAACAATGAAAATGGGAGAACAGATATCTACTGTGATGCTTCATTTCCCTTGTGTATGTATGCAGCAGAGGTATTACTGAGTCATAATGTAGTTCTATTTTTAAGCTTTTGAGAAACTGTCATACTATATTCTACAATGGCTAATTTATATCTTGCCATTGCTGTAAAAGAGTTCCCTTTTGTCCACACCTTTTTCAATAACTTATCACTCTTTATTTTATTTGTTTTATTTTTCATGGTACTTGGGCTTGAACCCAGGACCTTGCACATTCTAGGCAAGTGCTCCACCTCTGAGCTGCATCCCTCCCTCCCTTTTATATTCTTTTTTCTTCCTTTTTTATTCTTTATTTTGAGGGTCTCACTAAGTCAATACTAGCTTCCTCTGGCATCAACTTGTTATCTTCCTCCCTCCATGTCTCTTTTTAATAACTACTATCCTAACATGTGTTAAGAGGGGCTGGGATTTAGCTCAGTTGGTAGAGCACCGTGCTGCAGTCTCTGAGGTCCCGAGTTTGATTCCCAGCACCGCAAAAATGGGAGAAGGATGTGGCAATCCACTCCTAAGGCAATCCTGAAACAATCAGCTATTGAAAACCCTATGAGGGTCACTATGAACCGGACACGACCCGATGGCACCTAACAACAACAGCAACATGTGTCAAGAGATACCCCATCATAATTTTGATTTACATTTCATGATTCTGAACACCTATTTCAAATATCTGTTGGTCTTTTACATGTTTTCTGTGGGAAAACATCTATTTAATTTTCTTTCCCTCTTTTTCATTTTTTTTTTTTTTTGTGACTGAGTTGTATGAGATTCTTATATATTTTGGTTCTTAACCCCATATCAGATATGTAGCTTACAAATGTTTTCTTTCAATCCTTTAGCTATCTTTTTATTTTGGTGATTATTTCCTTTGTTGCACAGAAGCTTTTTAGTTTGATTTAGTCTCACTTATTTATTTTTGGTTTTGCTACCTGAGCATATGGTGTGATATCCAAACATCATTTAAAAGACAGGTATCAAGGAGTGTTTCCTGTATGATTTCTTCTATAAATTTTATAGTTTCAGGTCTTATACTATGGCCTTTCATCTATTTGGAGTTGATTTTTGTGTATGGTTGAGAAAAAGATAGTTGTTTTGTGCATATAGATAACCATACCTCATTGCTATTTCTTTACAGGGACTACTTCCGTTACTTCCCTCAATTTTACCTAATAGTTCCTATTTATCCTCCAAATATAAGCACAAATGCTACTCAGGAGAGCCTTTAAGGGTCTCTTAGGTTAGGTTAAGTAATTCTTTTATTCTCCATATATCTTTTTTTCTTGCTCACTGACAATTATAACTTAAATTGCACATTCAGTAGAATATAGAGGTTACAAGAATGAGTATATTTATCTCACATCATAGGGTATTCTTGAAGCTTAGGATAATCACTGACATGTAATAATTAATGAGAAACATTGTTGAATTCAGTGAAATCCTGAAGCTTAGATCTATTTTTCAGTTGTGTGAGATGTGGATACCCAGCATTTTCATGCTAATGTTGTGCCTCCTTATGTTTTCAGTGATGTAGGTGACATGCCAACAGAGTGTCATTTCTAGATAAAATGAAGTGTTCCAAAGAGAGTATATTGTTTCTTTGAATCATTATGGTGGAAGGAAAGATAATTTTCTAGAGTATGTTTCTTCTAAATTCTGTCTTAAAGTTGTTTGTAAGTAGAAAATTGAGTTTATATTAGATTACAAGACTTTAATGTCTTTATTAAATTTACTGTACAATCTTTAATCAAATAAGTAAGTGCATTATTTATTTCCAAGTTTAAAGCACATATTCCCTTCAGCTGAGTTGCTGATTGTGAAGGAAAACATATCTAATAATGTAGGAGACAAAAGGCCAGTTTTACTTTGCATTATCCATGTAGCCTTTGAAAATCAAAACCTATCTCGTATAGTACTGCATGTTTTCAGAAAATATGCTTTTTAAAAATTGCAACTTTTCTCATAAGTATGAAATTAATATTGATAAATAACTGTTTTTGAACATATTATAATACAAAAAATCAGTGGTCAAGATGTTCTAAATATTTTTATTTTACAGTCAGTTTTGATGAGACTTTAAAATTTTTAATGGAGAATATTTAAAATGTCTGGCTGAAATAAAAGCCTTATTCCATTGAAAACCCTGTATTCCTATATTCTAATTGTTTCAGAAATAAAAAATTAGATGTGATTATAACAGTGAGTAAACACATACCATATACATAATCAGATATGGGAACTTAAGAGCTTGTAAGTATTTTCTTCTGAAATCATATCGATTGGACCAATAACAAAAATACAAACTGTCATGTGCATCAGAATATCATAATGAACTTTTACCTTCATCTGAGACCTCTGCACATGATCATAAAAATGCAGCATAGTTATTTTTAGTAATATTTAAGTCAGAAAAGTTATTGCAAATTTGGAAGAAAACAAGAGATTAAAGCAGAAAAAAAACTAAAATCATTGGTTCTAAGTCCTAGCTCCACTGGTGAAGGTAAAACTGGAAAGGCAATTATATTACTCATTTCTCATCTTTGTACCTGCAAAAAAGGCGTAATTGAATTCATTTCACTTTGTCAGGTGTTTTTTTTTGTGTGTGTGTGTATGTGTGAACCCTGAAATTTTATAGTAGCATGTAAGTTTTAACCAGATAAACTGATATTCAGTTAAGATTAGATGTTTGTTTTGAAATAGAAATTCCAATAAATTCCATATATCTACTTTGTGTAAATTTAGAAAATTTTAGGCTAATGGCCAAATCAAAGGAAAATATAGCATGTTATATACACTTGTTGTTGTTGTTAGGTGCCATCGGGTTGGTATCCGACTCATAGTGACCCTCATAGGGTTTTCAATGGCTGACTGTTTTGGGATTGCCTTGGGAGTGGATTGCCAGGCCCTTCTCCCATTTTTGTGGTGCTGGGAATTGAACTTGAGACCTCAGAGACTGCAATGCAGTGCTCTACCCACTGAGCCAAATCCCAGCCCAGTGTTATATACACTAGCGTATTAAAATTTTCTTCTAACATTTTAGAGATTCTTAATATACAGATGATATATTCACAAAAGGGTTCTGAATGTTAGAAAATACATCTGTTTCCTCTTTTATCAATGGGAAATTAGTATACAATTGAAGATTCTTACTTGTCCAGTGTAGATAATAGATGATAGCACCCAAAATATTTCTTTTTTTAATTTCTTATGTTTTAAAATTGAGGCTTATTGCAGATTCAATCAAGGAAAAATTTCTGTTGAAATTTTTGTGGCTTGGTTTAAGATGTTTCACTTCCTTATAGCAATGGAAAATGATGCTAAGTCAGCTATATCATTTCTCCCTATTTCTTATGGGTCTAATAAATTCTTATTGAATAAATGCTCATCAAAAGGCTATTTTAAGTAAGACACTTTGGAAGCGAAATTATTAAGACACACTTAGGCCTGTGGAAGAGAATGAAATATGCATAGAACTGATCAATAAAAAGAACACATGCCAAGCACCACAAGAATGATATACTGGATATTTATGGCAACCTAAAATTCAAAAAGTATCCTTTTTGAATTGAGTCCAGAGTCCTAGAAAACATTTTTTGGCCATTGTCCAGGACTTTGATTCAGTGGAGTGAACAATAAAGGAGTGGGTGTGAAGCTGGAATACTTGACTTCATGGAGTGAGTAGTAAAGACAAAAAGAAAAATTCT
>VMDO01038239.1:0-13652 GCA_007922755.1 Pedetes capensis
CATCATGTTTGGAAGAGTGGCAGGTCAACGGAAAAGAGGAAAACCCTCCACCAGATGGATTAACACAGTGTCTGCAACAATGGGCTTAAACATAAATAAGATGGTTTGCCTGGCACAGAATCGGCAAGTGTTTCGATCTGCTGTACATAGGGTCGCTATGAGTCGCACTCGACTCGACGGCACCTAACAACAACAACAAGTTGTGTGGGCTGCATCTGACCTCAAACTCATGATCCTCCTGCCTCAACCTCCCTAGTTGCTGGGGTTACTTTTACATCCCAAAAATCACCACTAAGGAAAACAGTGTTTGCATTTTGCTAAACCACCTGATATACCCAAAGGTGGTTACCTGGAATGCAGTAAAAAATAAATGGAAAGGATGAAAAAGGCACTGTGATGCAGTTTCCATGATTTCTGAGGCAACTCTCATCCCTCCCCTTCCTTTAACAGCAGCACACTTCTTCGGCGTGGATTTCTACTGCAATGGTATTTATTTTGCAAATGAAATGGAGGCCACAGGGTGAAATGCTAGTGGCCACTCCATGGTGAACCTGACTCTGAGGCAGGGACTTTGAGGAAACCCATTTACAAGGATGAGGTGATGAGGCTTAATGCATGGGCAAGATGGCTGTCAAAATGAGTGATGAGTGGAGAAGTGAGCAATGGAGAACGAGTAGGGATACCTTGAGCAAAAACAGAAGCCAGGGTTTGCTTTCTAGAGGTGGCTTGGTGTTTCTTTTCTCAAAACTGGGAAGCTTGCAGACATTGTCCAGGTTCAGGGTGCCTGTGGCTGAGGGGTGTCCAAGGGCCACAGGGTTCTAATCTTTTTCTCCAAGGGAGTTTACATTCCTAAAAGTTTGGTATTTTTTCCCCTGGGAAATCAAATATAAATTGTGTATCTGCTTACAACACCTATGAATACAAGAAAGTTTCATAAGTGCCTAGTCTTTTTTGCAAAAATAACAACGAGCTACTTTTTATAGCGCCTGCAGCCATAGCCCTGTGGCATCCGATCCCATCAGATCTTGGAAGCTAAGCAGGGTCGGGCCTGGTTAGTACTTGGATGGGAGACCGCCAGGGAACACCAGATACTGTAGGCTTGGGAGAAGGACCTGGCAACCCCCTCCCAAAAATCAATCTGCCATTGAAAACCCTATGAATAGCAGAGAAGCACTGACAATAGTGTTTCCCCTGTTGTACAGAGGGTCCGGCTATGAGTCGGACACCAACTCCATGGCACCTAACAACAACAACAACAACTTTTTATAGCAGCAGTCAGGAAATCAAAAGACACATTGCTCTGGGAAAAGCTGTGGCAAAAGATCTCTTTAGAGTATTGAAAAGCAAAGATGTCACATTGAAGACGAAGATGCGTCTGATTCATGCCATGGTATTTTCAGTCACATCATATGGTTGTGAAAGCTGGACATTGAACAAGGGAGACAGGAGAAGAATTGATGCTTTTGAATTATGGTGCTGGAGACGTCTATTGAATATGCCATGGACTGCCAAAAGAACCAACAGATCTGTCCTAGAAGAAGTGCAACCAGAGTGCTCCTTGAAAGCAAGAAGGGCCAGACTGCATCTTACATATTTTGGACATGTAGTCAGGAGAGATCAATCCCTGGAGAAAGACATCATGTTCGGGAGAGTGGCTGGCCAATGCAAAAGAGGAAAACCCTCCACCAGATGGATTGACACAGTATCTGCAACAATAGGCTTAAACATAAATAAGATTGTTTGCCTGGCACAGAATGGGGAAGTGTTTCAATCTGCTGTACATAGGGTCGCTATGAGTCAGACTCGACTCTATGGCACCTAACAACAACAACAACTTTTTATAAAGGTTAAAAATAAACAAATGACTGGGCATGGTGGCATACATCTATAGTCCCAGAGATTTCGGAGGCAGAGCCAGGAAGATCACAGGTTCAAAGCCAGAGCTAGCCTGCATAATTTAGTGAAATTCTGTCTCAAAATAAAAAGGGGGAGCTGGTGGTACAGCTTAGTGGTAGAGTGGTTGCAAAGTATGTGTGAGGCCCTGGGTTCAATCGCAAGTACTGCAAAATATATATATATATATATATATATATATATATATATATATATATATATATATATGAGAGAGAGAGAGAGAGAGAGAGAGAGAGAGAGATGTATTTGGCATTTTCTCTACTTACTCCTGAATAGGTTAAGGACTGAGATTAGACTCTTATACACTTAGAACTATGAGGCTTTTATTTCAGTACTGGAAGGTTGAACCCAAGGTCTTGAACATACTAGGCAAGTGCTCAACTACTAAGCTGCATCCTCAGCCCATTTTTTACTTTTAATTTTGAGACAAGATCTTGGTAAATTATGCAAGCTGCCTCTGGCCTCGAACTCACAATCCTCTTGCCTCAGTCTCCTAAATCACTGGGATTATAGGTGTGTGCCACCATGCCTGACTCCAGAAGGCTCCTTAAAACCCCAGTTCCTTGGGCTGGGGATGTAGCTTAGTGGTAGAGTACTTGCCTAGTATGTGCAAGGCCCTGGATTCAATTTCTAGCACCACCTACACACACACACACACACACACACACACACACACACACACACACACACCGAACACCTAGTGCCTCAATCCTCAATTCTCCCTCTTTAGCCCTTCCAAGGTTCAGACTTTAGTACCTGTGATTCGTTTCTTTTGAGATTGGCTCAGATGCTCCACAGAACCAAATCCTAACATCAGGCCAGCATCCAATGTGTCCTCCACATGTGTCTTGCCAGTATATTCATCTATGAGAACATACTATGTAGCAGAGGTATGCCCCAGCCATGAAGACTGTGGGCATGCACATGCTGACTAGGAAGAGCTTCCAGTGAGTCCCTGCTCCTTATGTTGTTGTTGTTAAGTGCCGTGGAGTCAGTATCCGACTCATAGCGACCCTGCGTACAACAGGCGAAACACTATTGTCAGTGCTTCTCTGATGTTCATAGGGTTTTCAATGGTGGATTGATTTTTGGGAGTGGGTTGTTGGGTTGTCTCCCAAGCCTACAGCACCTGGTGTTCCCAGGTGGTCTCCCGTCCAAGTACTAACCGGGCCCAACCTTTCTTAGCTTCTGAGATCTGATGGGATAGGATGCCACAGGGCTATGGCTGCAGGCAGTTGATATATATACAATAAGTATTCAGTCTTAAAGAAGAACAAAATAGGGCGGGGGGTTCAGCCCAGTGGTAGAGCGCTTGTAAAGTATACGTGAAGCCCTGGGTATAATTCCTAGAACTGCACATATATATATATATATATATATATATATATATATATATATATATATATGTTGTTAGTTGCCGTCAAGTTGGTATCCAACTCATAGCGACCCTCATAGGGTTTTCAATGGCAGACTATTTCGGGATTGCCTTGGGAGTGGATTGCCAGGTCCTTCTCCCATTTTTGCAGTGCTGGGAATTGACCTCGGGACCTCAGAGACTGCAGCGCAGCACTCTACCAACTGAGCTAAATCCCAGCCCATATATATATATATATATATATATAGTAAAAGAACAAAAACATGCCATTTGTAGGAAAATGAATGGAGCTAGAGACCATCATGTCAAGAGAAACAAACCAAACTTAGATAGACAAGTATTGCATCTTTTCTCTCATATGCAGAATCTGTATTTAAAAAACAAAGACATGAAAGTAGAAGAGAGACTACTCTCCAAGGGGGAGAGGGGACAAGAGAGGGTAATGTGGGATGAAAATGACCAAAGCACGTTACCTGCATATATAAAAATGTCACAATGAAACCCATTGTTTTGTACAATTAATGTATGCCAATAAAAAAAAAAAACAGCCAGTCGAGGTGGTGCATGCCTAGTCAGCACTTGGGAGGCTAAGTCAGGAGGACCATGAGTTTGAGGCCATCCTGGGCTACATTGTGAGACCCTGTACAAAACAAAACAAAATGTTTAATTGAGTGGTACTCAGACAACAACGATCATTCCTCCCAGGAGGTTAGAGGAGATTTGGTCTTCCCAGTTTTCTGATCCCCTAGTTTTCTTTGTTCTTTCCTTTCTCCCTTAGTCTTTCTCTGAACTTTTCTCTTTCCTGGCCTCTGTGTTGCCAACTGTATCTTTTTCTGTGATTCAAATCTCTGATTTCCTGTTTTCTCTCTCTCTTTCTTGTCTTCAATCATTGATATCCTTACATCTCTACTCCACCACAGCTCTCTCTAGCTTTGTGGCCTCTCCACACCTTCTACTCCCTTGATGATTCTGAAGCTCCTACAATTGTATAGAAATGCTGAAATTTCCCATTTCCAAAGCTTAAGAAGGTGGACCTGACTGTAGGGAGGAGCTGGTGTGGGTGAGGGTTGGAAGAATCTGGGAAAGTGGTGCATTACACTTGCAACCTCTTTTTTTGGTATTCATTTTGGAGGCAAATGGAAGAATTTAAAACTTCCTCTTTTATTTTGCCCCACATGCAATTGATGATGATCTAAGAGCTTGGTTTGGCTTTCTAGGAAAGAAAATTCTTCTAAGAAACCACAATGTTTAAATAATTGTTTTACTGTGAACCACAACATCTGATAAGACAAAACAGAAGAGGCTTTTAAAACCAATTTAACCCCCACACAAATGTAATTCTAATGAAGAATCAATAGTTTGGTGGATTGTTTTTCCTATGACTCCTTGGAGAAGCTTAAAGAGACTTTCAATCAGTGGAGTGGATAGTAAATAGGATGTTCTTTTTGAAATAAATGGAGATGAAGATTAGATAGGGCCTGGCAAGGTGGCACACACCAGGAATCCCAGCAATTCAGAAGACAGAGGCAGGAGAATGGCAAGTTCGAGGCTAGAGGCAGCCTATGTAACTTAGCAAGACCCTGACTCAAGATAAAAAAATGGAAAAGGGGTTTGGGGTGCAGCTTAGTGGTAGGGCACTTGCAAAATATGCATGAGGCCTGGGGTTCAGCCCTCCCATACTGGGAAAAAAAGATGAAGATAAGTAAATAATAGCCAAGGTGGCACTTGATCTCGGCAAACATGCTATGGTAGTTCTCCAGGAACTACTTTTTGGGAAACACTGATCTAATTAAATGTAATGGGAGGAGGCCAAATGCCTACACAGATTCATCATCAGGGCTAGGAACACATCTGAAGGAAGAATGGTTCAAATGAACAGGTGTACCCATTCTTGAAAAGGAAGGACCGAATTGGAAGCATGTGGTGATATTTCTTATTGATTTTTGCTTGCCCAGACTCATTTCTCCACCTTCTCAACTGTACCCTGGTTGCCTTTAGGCCATTTTCTATGTTCGCATTGTAGCAGCCCTTGTCAGCTTCCTCCTTCTTCCAGGCTGTCAGGGCCCTGCTTTGGTTCCAGGGCCCACTCTTCTATGTGACTCAGGACTGATCGGTTAAATCCAGTGGATTTCCATGTACAGCCTGGAAGTCCCTGGGGATCCCCCAAACCCTCTCAGCTCACAAGATCAAAACTCTGTTCAGTGTCTTATTTGCCCTTTCACTCTCATTCTTTCATAAGTATATGGAGGTATTTCCCTGAAGTTGCATAACATAGGATACCATCACTCTGACAGTTATAGAATGTATGCTCGTGTATTCTAGTATTTTCTAGAAATTTCTAAGGTTTAGCATATTCACTTTCAAAGATTAACTCTCCTTGATACCAGCACTTCTGTTGTACTAGCTATTTTCAGTTAGACCTGCTATGAACTCTGTAACTTTGTTGTTATACAATAGATCATTATGTTTATTTTTTTAAATTTATTTTTGGCTTTTTGAAACAAAGATTTACTGTGTAGCCCAGGCTGGCTGGAACTCACTATGTAGTCCAGGCTAGCCTTAAACTCATGTTTATCCTCCTGCCTCAGCTTCTGGAGTGCGGGGATTACAGGCATGCACCACGACACCTAGTTTAGATCATTGTCTAAGTCCCAAAGTTTTTCTTGTATCTATGTGGAAACACAATAATTTAATACACTTTGTTGTTTGTTTTGTGATCATAGTTTTTAACTTTATCAGTCTTAATTTCTAGTATTATAAAAACTAGCAGATATCACTTACATAAATAAAAACTCTTTGAGCTCTTCAATAATATTTTTAGAGTATAGAGATGTCCTGAAACCAAGAAGTTCAAGAACTTTGTTTAAGCCAATTATAGTGAGCTCATTTCTCTTTCCAGAAATTGACTAGTGAAGGGTGTTATGATACTGTCCTGACTTGTGAGACAGAGGGTAGGTCCTCTGTGGGATAGTATTCTGGGAAAGGTTTCATTGATTGATTGGTTGGTTGGTTGATTGTGTGTGTGTGTGTGTGTGTGTGTGTGTGTGTGTGTGTGTGTGTTGCAGTGCTTGGGATCAAACTCTCATATGTGCTAAGCAAGCACTGTATCACTCAGCTACATTTTTGACCTTTTGTCTTCATTTTCAAAACTCCTTGAACTTAAAAAAGGAAACATACAAGGAAGCAACCATTCGCTGGTTTATCTCTTGATATTGCCCTATTTGGAAGCAATGCTTGCAAGGCAAGGCAGTCTTTAAGAACAAAGTAACAGCACTGAGTTTCATAGAATGGCAATGTAAAAATGACTGAGTCTTTGAGGTACTGAATTAACAAATCCTGAAGCCCCCTACCTTGGGACTTCTTGCATGAGATAATGCTTCTTATTTAAGCTGGTTAAGTAGTGTTGGGAATGACTTGCAGCTTATTTAATTAGTGAATTGTTATACCGTTGTATGTAGTCTTGTTGTTGTTGTTAGGTGCCATTTAGTCATGTCTGACTCACAGTGACTCTTATAGGGTTTTCAATGGCTGATTGTTTCAGGATTGCCTTGGGAGTGGGTTGCCATGTCTTTCTCCCATTTTTGTGGTGCTGGGAATTGAACTTGGGACCTCAGAGACTGCAGAGCAGTACTCTACCAACTGAGCTAAATCCCAGCCCCATGTGTAGTAAAACACTGTAGGCAGTAAAACTCACTATGAAAACCTGAATAGGTACATACTACCTCTTCTTTCCCTGGTATGTTGAGAGGAACAGGCATATGACCTAAGCCTAGCCAACCAGACGCTATCTTTGAATCAGGAGCAAAGAATATAAGAATGGAGGGAAGAGTTTTAAATTGTTCATTCCATTTCTACAGCTCAATTATTTCCCATGACAACTCCACACATGGGTTCTACAAGCACTTAATAGTCATCCAATAATTATCTCTCCCATGTATCTGTCATCTTATCATGCTGTAGAGGCTGGAGTGTTGCTATGATGCTGAAAGCTATGTCTCCCATGGTGGACAGGTTTCAGCTGAGCTTCAAGACTAAGACAGACTAGTGGAAGGACCTGGTAGCCCACTCCTGAAACAATTAGCCATTAAAAACACTATGAGTTATGAAAACACAAAAAACCATGTATAGCCCAAACAATCTTAAGCTGCAAAACCAGTGCAGGCAGGATCACAATCCTTGACTTCATACTACAGGGATATAGTAGGAAAAACAGCTTGGTACTGGAACAAAAATAAACCTGAGGACCAGCAGAACAGAATTGAAGACCCAGACATACACCCATACATCTATACCTACCTGATCCTTGACAAAGTAGCTAAGCACACAAATTGGAGAAAAGATAGCCTCTTCAACAAATGGTGCTGGGAAACTTGGATTTCTACCTACAGAAAAATTAAAACAGACCTGCACCTCTCTACCTGCATGAGAGTTAATTCAAAATGGATAAAAGACCTCAACATAAAACCAGAAACCTTAAAATTACTAGAGGAAAAGATAGGCAACATGCTCCAACATATAGGCATAAGAAAGTATTTCCTTAATAAGACTCCAATTGCTCAGGAAATCGCACCAAGAATAGACAAATGACATTACATGAAATTAAAAAGCTTCTGTACAGCAAAGGAAACAACAGCGTTAAGGAAGAGCCCAGTGAATGGGAGAAAGTCTTCACATCTTACACAACTGACAGAAGACTAATTTCTAGAATTTACAAAGAGCTCAAAAAAGCAAATCCCAAAACAACAAATAATCCAACACACAAGTGGGCAAAAGAACCAAACAGACAGTTCTCAAATGAAGAAGTTTGTAAGGCTATGAAGCACATGAAAAAATGCTCAATATCCTTAGCCATTAGGAAAATTCAAATCAAAACAACTCTGAGATTCCACCTAACTCCAGTAAAAATGGCCAAGGTCAATAAAACAAATAATAACAAATGCTGGTGAGGTTGTGGGAAAAAAAAGGAACCCTTTTACACTGTTGGTAGGACTGTAAATTGGTTCAACCACTTTGGAAATCAATACGGAGATACCTCAGAAAACTAAAAATAGAACTGCCATATGACCCAGCTATACCACTAATGGGAATATGCCCAAAGGGAGATGAGTCATCATATCACAGAGACACCTGCATCTCCATGTTCAATGCAGCACTTTTCACAATAGCATGGATATGGAACCAACCAATGTGCCTATCAACAGAAGAATGGATTAAAAATTATGGTACATACACACAAAGGAATACTACTCAGCAATAAAAAATGAAATAATATCACTTGCAGCAAAATGGATGGAACTGGACAACATCATCTTAAGCAAATGAACACAAGCTCAAAAAGAAAAATACTATATGTTCTCACTCATATGTGGAAGCTGAATCTTACAGGATAAAAAAATCCTATACATAAATTGATATATAAAAATGTACAGTTAAACTTAGCAAAGAAGGGACAATATAAAGAGTAGAGAGAAGGAGGGAGGGAACTAGCAGAAGGAAGTGAAGATTGCAGAAGGTAGGATAGGGAGGAGAGTCAATGTAGAGGGATAAAGGGGAGAGGATAATTTCAATGTAAATGATGCAACTTCATGAGTACATTGGAAAAATAGGGAAATATAATCCAAATATGCATTTGAGTTTTATTACATATTAGTCATAAGGCTCCATAAACCTTATGGGTTGATGAAAGAGTTGCCAGAAGTGATGTAAAGGATGCATAATGGAAAAAGCCAATGCTGTATTACTCTGTACCCCATCAGCATTTACTAATAAAGGGAGATTAAAAAAAGAAAACCCTATGAATAACAGAGAAGTACTATCAAATATAGTGTGAGAAAATGAGCACCCCAGGCTGGAAGGCACTCACAACATGACTGTAGAAGAGTTGCCTCCTCAAAGTAGAGTCAACTTTAATGATGGGAATGGAGTAAAGCCCCTGGGACCTCCTTTTGCTGATACAGCATGAATCAAAATGAGAAGGAACACAGTAGCTGCAACATGGGGCTCAAGCATAAAAAGATTGTGTGCATGGCAGAGTGTTGGGAAGTATTTCATTCTGTTGTATGTAGGGTCACTATGAGTCAGATCCAACTCAATGGCACCCAGCAACAACAAACAATTCTCTATCCAGAGTTTATTTCTGCTGTTCACAACCAATAACCTTAACAGAAGTCCAAGGTCAGAGAGAGGAATATTCCAATCACTAAGAAGTGCTCTCGCCTGCAGCTGTAGCCCTGTGGCATCCGATCCCATCAGATCTCAGAAGCTAAGCAGGGTCGGGCCTGGTTAGTACCTGGATGTGAGACCACCTGGGAACACCAGAAGCTGTAGGCTTGGGAGAAGGACCTGGCAACCCACTCCCAAAAATAAATCTGCCATTGAAAACCCTACGAACAGCAGAGAAGCACTGACAATAGTGTTTCCCCTGTTGTACAGAGGGTCGCTATGAGTCAGATGCCAACTCGACGGCACCTAACAACAACAACAACAAGAAGTGCTCTCTGGAGCTGGGTGTGGTGGCACCTACCTGTAATCTCAGTGCTCATCCTCATATCATAGTCAGTAGAATACTCTGTGTTTCATTTGTCTCATCAAATATCCCTCAAGGCTCTCCATCCCTCTTGGCTCTGATTCTCTACCCCAGTGGTCCCCAATCTTTTTGGCACCAGGGACTGGTTTCGTGGAAGACAACTTTTCCATGGACTGGAGGTGGAGCTCAGGTGTTGATGTGAGTGATGAAGAACATCTATAAACACAGATGAAATTTGCTTGCTTGCTCACTGTTGGGGCCGAGGGTTGGAGATCTCTGCTATACTCAACCAGGTAGTTGTTCCATAAATTAACTTAATGGCATTTCTTTGATTTGGTGGAGCATTGGAGCTTAGAATTTGCTTGTGTTACCCAGTTCTAAACTGGATCAGCTCTGTGTGTTCTTCAAAGTCAAGTTTCTGGACCTACAAGGCTGAGGCTTATAGGTCCTGGATTATAGAATGTGAGGACTTTGTTCTGGTGCTGAGGATGGAATCCATGGCTCCACTCATGCTAGAGAAGCACTCTACCATGGAGCTACACCCCTAGTCCTAGAAAGTGAGAACTTTGAAACAGCAAAGAGCAGTTCAGCTGTTCAGATAATCAGCAAATATTTACTGAGTATCTGAGTGTTTTAGAATAAGGATTAAGCAGTAAACAAAATAGACAATAGACATAGTCCTTGTCTTTGTGGAACTGATAGTCTATTGGAGACACAAACATTTCAAAGTCATTTGTACGAGGATTTAACTGCAACAAACATTAGGAAGAAAAAGTGCAGAGAGAATATGTAGTTGAGTCTCAAGCTAGTCTCTAGTGTCAGGGTATGTTTGCCCTGAGAAAGGGACACTAAACAATTAGGCAAAAGGGTGGGAGGAATATTCCAGGTAGAGAGAACAGCATCTTATCAAGCTTCAGAGGTGACACTAGAATAACAGAAAGAAATATGTCATCATGAGGTTGGGGCACAAGGTAAGGGGAAGAGTGGGACAAGATGAGGCTAGAGAGGTGGCAGGGACCAGAAGTGTCGTTGTAAGCTAACCCTTCTTTTAAAAATATTTTTAGTTGTCTTAATATACACATAACACCTCTCTCTCTCTCTCTCTCTCTCTCTCTCTCTCTCCCTCCCTCTCTCCCTCTCTCTCTCTCTCTGGCACTGAGGATCAAACCTATGACTTTGAGCACACAAAGAAAGTGCCCTCCTACTCAGCTACAATCTCAGGCCCCTCTCCTGCACTTTGTTGTTGTTGTTGTTAGGTGCCATCGAGTCGGTATCCGACTCATAGCGACCCTCATAGGGTTTTCAATGGCCGAGTGCTTCAAAATTGCCTTGGAAGTGGATTGCCAGGCCCTTCTCCCATTTTTGCAGTGCTGGGAATTAAACTCAGGGCCTCAGAGACTGCAGCGCAGAGCTCTACCCACTGAGCTAAATCCCAGCCCTTTAAATTACCTCTGTTGTTAGGTACTGTCGAGTCTGGTCCCACTCATAGCGACCTTCATAGGAATTTCATTGGCTGATTGTTTCGGGATTGCTTTGGGAGTGGATTGCCAGGTCCTTCTCCCATTTTTGTGGTTCTGGGGATCAAACTAGGGTCCTCAGGGAGTGCAGAGCAGGTGCTCTATCAACTGAGCTAAACCCCAGCCCTAAATTATCTCTAGATTACTTATAATACCTAGTATAATATAAATGCTATATATAGTTGTTATACTGTATTGCTTTTGGAATAACAAAAAAGTCTGTATACGTTCAGTAAGATGCAGACATCCTAGGTCTACTACCTACTACACAGCAGCAACAACCGAACCTTCTTTTATTGCTTGTTTGTTTGTTTGAGACAAAGTCTTGCTGTGTAACCCAGGCTGTCCTGGAACTCATGATCCTCCTGCCTCAGGCTCCCAAGTGCTGGGATTACAGGCATGTACCACCATGTCCAGCTGAATCTTTTTTTCAGTGAATATTTTTGATCCATAGTTGATTGAACCCACAAATCCATGGATATGTGGAGCCAACTGTACTTTGTGCAAAAGATAAATCCTTGACTAGAGCATTGTTGTTAGGTGCCCTTGAGTTGGTTTCCGACTCATAGCAACCCTACATACAAGAGGCAAAACACTATTGTCATGCTTCTCTGCTGTTCATAGGGTTTTCAATGGCAGATTGTTTTTTGGGAGTTGGTTGCTGGGTTCTTCTCCCAAACCTACAGCAGCTGGTGTTCCCAGGTGGTCTCTCATGCAAGTACTGACCAGGCCTGACCCTGCTTAGCTTCTGAGTTCTGACGGGATCGGACACCACAGTGGTACTACTGCAGGCTGAGTAGAGCATAATATATAATAATAAAGATTGGAAGGAGAGAAGAGGAAAATAGAGGGCACTTTTGGAGGCTCTTCCACACAGCAGAGACTACTTGAGGGTCAATTGATCTGGTAAAGAGGACAAAGGAGTAGTGACAATGACCTTAGAGGAGGTCAAGGGTTTAAGAAAAAAGTATCAAATAGGGGGAGGGGACCATGAAAAGGGGCAGAAGCAGGGGGGAAACAGTGCTGAGCACTGTTGGTGGCAGCTCAGGACAGCCCCGAGTAGAAAAGGACTGCTACTGATATGTCTGGCAACAGGAGGGGCTATGGCACCTACTAGGGAAGTGCAAAATAGCAGGAGAAATACGACTAGGATAAGAGATTCAATCAAGAATCCTCAGCAATATTAGAGAAGGTAAGTTTTTCTCCAATGTGTGTTTAGGATTTGAGCCATTTTATGAGAACATTAAAAAACAAGGAGACCATATCAGGCATTTGGACACTTTCAGAATAACACATTTAGGTCCTTTAACATTGAAACCCCCAATCACATTCATTCAACAAACATTTGCTGAACACCTACTATGTGCTAAGTTCTAGGTTACAGAGATGTGTAAAACAGTTAGATTCCCTGTCTTCATGGTGTTTTATGGTTGAGAAGAGAGACACTGAACTAATAATTGCATAAATACGTACATACACTTATGAAAGCTCTACAATTCTTGAGGTTGGAGGTAGTTATATCTTTTGTATTTTTCCAATTAAATGAAAACTGGCTTGAGTCCTTATGGGCTAGATTAGCAAGAAGTTCAGTGCCATCCTCTTTGGATATTCTCTTTGGCTTATCCAGGAATTTGTCCAGTCCGCAAAGGAGGTTGCCCTGATGTTTAGTTCTCAGTGGGGCAGAGCCTCCACCACCATGCCTGTCATTGCACATCATTGCCACAAAGTGTCGCTATTGACCACTGGTCTACTTCCATCTGATGCTACAGGTCTACTAAAGGGCAAAGCTTTGCTGACCTCATCTTCCAGTGTAAGACAGTGTGGGCCTTCAAAGTTCTCCAAGTTGCAGCTGTGAATGATCAATCTTTATGCACATACACTCAGTTCTTCTCCTCCCAGACCCCATTCTCAGAGGCACTGGGTTCGGATCCAGTTAGGTGTTAGTCTCCTTTTCTTTTCTTTCTTTTCTTTCTATTCCTTAAAATCTCTCCCTCTCTCTCTCTCTCTCTCTCTCTCTCTCTCTCTCTCTCTCTCTCTCTCTCTTCATCCCTCCCTCTCTCCTCTCTCCTCTCTTTCTTTCCTGGTACTTGGAGGCTGAACCCAGGGCCTCACACACACTTTGCGAATGCTTTACCACTGGGCTGTACCCTCAGCCCACTTTTATTTTGAGTCAGGGTCTTGCTAAATTACACAGGCTGCCTCTGGCCTTGAACTTGCAGTTCACCTGCCTTTGTCTCCCAAGTCACTGGGATTAACAGGTGTGTGCCACTAAGCCTGACCATTTTCTTTCCTTCCTTTTCTTTTTCTTCCCCTCCCCCTC
>VMDO01038240.1:0-13645 GCA_007922755.1 Pedetes capensis
TCTGACTCATGCCATGGTATTTTCAGTCCCATCATATGTTTATGAAAGCTGTACATTGAATAAGGAAGAAAGGAAAAGAATTGATGCTTTTGAATTATGGTGCTGGAGATGAATATTGAATGTACCATGGACTGCCAAAAGAACCAACAAATCTGTCCTAGAAGAAGTGCAACCAGACTGCACCCTGGAAGCAAGAATGGCCAGACTGTGTCTTACATATTTTGGACATGTAGTCAGGAGAGATCAATCCCTGGAGAAAGATATCATGTTTGGGAGAGTGGCAGGCCAACGTAAAGGAGGAAAACCCTCCACCAGATGGATTGGCACAGTGTCTGCAACAATGGGCTTAAATATAAAGAAGATCATGTGACTGGCACAGAATCAAGAAGTATTTTGATCTGTTGTACATAGGGTCACTAAGAGTCAGACTTGACTCATTGGCACCTAACAGCAACAGCAACATATTAGGTTAACTTAGTGTGGATTGTTGGTGATGATTTATTTTTGTGAAAATAATCCATGTCTCAAAATAAAATAGATACTAGCTACCCCATAATGGGGCTGGGATTTAGCTCAGTGGGTAGAGCACTGCGCTGCAGTCTCTGAGGTCCCGAGTTCAATTCCCAGCACCGCAAAAATGGGAGAAGGACCTAGCAATCCACTCCCAAGGCAATCCCAAGAAACAGTCAGCCATTGAAAACCCTATGAGGGTCGCTATGAGTCGGATACTGACTCGACAGCACCTAACAACAACAACAACAACAACAACCCCATAATATGACTTGGAAATAAAATTTTCTGCTTTTTAAAATACTTTAATTTTTAACTAAATCAAGTGAATAAGTGTCTATGTCATTAAATGTAAACATCCAGAAGAAAGAAACTGAGAGGCCACAAAGGCAACTCCACTGGGAAAGGAACCATTTCAAACAATTCCAGTATGAGTTGGTTACATGTGTCCTGTAGTTAGTGTTCTTGTTGCCACAACAGATTTTCTTTTTCAGTACCGGGTATTGAACTCAGAGCCTCAAGCATACTAACAAGTGTTCTACCTCTGAACTACAAATGGCAATACATTTTGATTTTTTGTTTTGAGACAGAGTCTCACTAAATTGCACAGTCTGCCTCTGGCCTCAAACTTGCAATCTTACTGCCTCAGCTTTGCAAGTCACTGAGATTACAAATGTGCACCACAGTACCTGACCACAACAGATTTTTGAGGGTTTATTCAGAAACCTGTGTAAATTAGTGTCAATGAAAAGTTGAGTCAAATATGTCTTTCATGTCTGTGTTTCCATGAATTAAAGTCTAAGGATTATTGCCAAGATAGAAAGAAAGATGAAGCATTATGAGCAAGATTTTCAAGAGATATTTGATAAAATGAAGAAACAAAACATGTGAATTTAGGGGTTCACAAAGGAGTTGAAAACCACACAAGAGGACTAAGACATTTACTCAAAGAAATATTAGATGAGAAATTCCCAAATCTAAGGCAAAAGCTGGACACCCACACAACTGAAACATTCAGAACTCCAAATACAGTAGACCAGAATAGATCCTTCTCATGGCACATTATAATTGGAATACTAATCTAGAGAGCAAAAAAGTTATTCTAAAAGCTACAAGACAGAAACTCCAACCCACTTACAAAGGCAAACCCATCAGAGTAACAGTGGACTTAACAACAACATTAAAGACAAGGAAACCTCAGATAGACATCATCCAATTTCTGAGAAAGAATAACTGTCAACCAAGATTTCATTACCACATGAAGCTATTTTTTAAAATAGATGCTAAATTCAAGGCATTCCATGATATTGCCTTGTTTAAACAATTTGCAGCCACTAAGGCAATATTGCAGAGGATCCTCAATGAAACAGTGCACAAAGGAGAGGTAAGTCAACCTCAAATATTAGATTAAAGGAGCATATAATAGACATGAAGGGAAATTAAGAAAGAATAGGCCAAATATGAATCAAAAAACAGTAAGTACAAAATTGATGCAAATTAATAAGCATCTCTCAAAAATTACTTTCAATGTAAATGGTCTTAACTCACCATTCAAGAGACATGGACTGGCCAACTGGATTAAAAAACATAAACCCTTGACATGTGACATTCGAGAGACTCACCTCATCCATAAAGATCATAAAAGGCTGAAAATTAAAGCCTGGAAAAGAATATCCCAAGCATGTAGGAAACAAAGAAAAAAACAGGAATTGACATACTAATTTTGGATAACTTAGACTTCAATTCCAGAATAATCAGAAGAGACAAAGAAGGACACTACATATTAGTAAAACGAACAGTCAACCAGGAATCCATAATGATACTTAATATTGACTCACCAAATAGAAAGGCACCTAGTTTCATAAAACAAACTTTATTGAAGATAAAGGAACACATCAGGCCACACACAATAATTGTGAAAGATTTTAATACCACATTTTCACCAAGAGGCAGGTCATCAAAGTGAAAAATTAACAGAGAAATGAAAGACTTGAATAGCACCACAGACCAACTGGAACTTAGAGCCATCTACAAAGTATTCCATCCATCAGATATGGAATACACATTCTTCTCAGCACCACATGGAACTTTTTCTAAGATAGGCCACATTTTAGTTGACAAAATGGCCTTTATAAATACAACAAAATAGAAATCATCCTCTATGCCTTATCATATATCAATGGAATAAAACTAGAAGCCAAAAGCAAGAAAAATTTTGGAAATGTTACAAATTCATGGAGACTAAATAATACATTTCTGAATGATCAATGTGTCATCAAAAAATCAGAGAGGAAACAAATTTTCTATAATCAAACAAGGATGAAAATACCTCCTATCAAAATTTAGGGGATATAGCAAAGGCAGTTCTAAGAGAGTAGTTCATAGCCATGAGCACCTTCAACAACTTAGAGAAGAGCCAATTAAATAGCTTAATTACACATCTGAAGGCACTAGAAAGCCAACAACAAGCCAATCCCAAAAGGAGCACTCAGACAGAAATTGTCAAGATCAAGTCAGAAAAAGTCCAATTAGAATCCAAGAAGACAATTAAAAGAATTAATCAGAATAAGAGCTGGTTCTTCAAAAAGGTAAATAAAATAGACTCCCACCCCAGTCAATATCACCAAAAGAAAGAAAGAAGAGACTCAAATTTTAAAAATTAGAGATGAGAATGGGGCCATAACTACTGATATCAATGAAATCCAGAAGATCATCTGGGAATACGTTAAGAAATTATTCTCTCCAAAACTAGAAATACAGAAGAAATGGAAAATTTCATTAACACATATGAATTACCAAAATTAAGCCCAGAGGACATAAACAATTTAAACGGACCCATTACATTCACCAAAATAGAGACAATATAAAGTCTCCCAGATCCTGACCAGTTCACTGTAGAATTCTATCAAACTTTCAAAGAAGAATTAATATCTATTCTCTTAAAACTATTTCATAAAGTAGAAAAGGAAGGGGCATTTACAAACTCATTCTACAAAGCCAACATTATCCTGATACCAAAACCAGACAATGACACTTCAAAAGAAAGAGAACTATGGACCAATTTCCCTAATGAACATAGATACAAAAGTTCTCAATAAAATTCTGGCAAATTGAATTCAGCAAAACATAAAAAACATCATACACTGTGATCAAGTTGCCTTCATTCCATAGATACAAGCCTGGATCAATGTACAAAAATCAATCAATGTAATTCAACATATCAAGAGGCTTGCAGACAGAAATCACATGATCATCTGAATTGATGTTGAGAAAGCCTTTGACAAAGTATAACATCTTTTCATGATAAAAGTGCTGGAGAAGATGGACATAGCAGGGAAATACCTCAACATCATAAAGCCCACCTGTGACAAACTGACAGCCAATGTCATTCTAAATGGGAAAAATTGAAACCATTCCAAGATTAGGAACAAGAGAAGGATGTCCATTCTGTCCTCTCTTATTCAATATTGTGATTAAAGTCCTAGCCAGAACAGTCAGGCTAGAGAAAAAATAAAGGGGTACAGATAGGCAAAGAAGAGGTCAAATTATCCTAATTCACAGATAACCTGATCCTTTAGCTAAAGAACCCTCAAAATTTCTCTAGAAAACTCTTAGAGCCAGTTAATGCCTTCAGCAAGGTAGCAGGATAGAAAATTAATATGCAAAAAGCAGTACATTTCCTTTACACCAATAGTGAACAGGAAGAAACAGGAAATTATGGTGACAATCTCATTTATAATAGCCCACCAAAAAATTAAATATTTAATATCAATCTAACCAAAGACCCTAAAGATCTCCACAAGGAAAACTTCATAACACTATAGCAGGAAATTACAGAGGATACTAGAAGACGGAAGGATCTCTCTTGGTCATGGATTGAAAGAATCAATATTATAGAGATGGATATATTACCAAAAGCAATTTACAGATTTAATGCAATCTCCATTAAAGTTCCAATGGCAGACTTTGCAGAAATAGAAAAAAGTCATAAAATTCATACAGAAGCACAAAAGACTGCATATAGCCAAACAATCTTAAGCTGCAAAAATAGCACAGGTGGTATCACTGTACCTGGCTTCACACTATACTATGGAGCTATTGTGGCAAAAACAGCTGGATGCTGACACAAAAAGGTCCTTGAAGACCAAAGGAACAGAATCTAAGACCTAAAGATATACCAACACAACTATAGCCACCTGATTTTTAACAAAGGGGTCAAGGGTATTCAATGGAGAAAAGATAGCCTCTTCAACAAATGGTGCAGGGAAAATTGGATGTTTATTTGCAAAAAATGAAAATGGACCTATATATCTCAATTTACATGAGAGTTAATTTAAAATGGATATGAAACCTCAACATAAAACCAGAAACCTTAAAACTACTAGAAGCGAAGTTAGGGAACATGCTTTAACATATAGGCACAGGAAAGCATTTCCTTAAAATGGCTCCAGTTGCCCAGGAAATGGCATCACGAATTAACTAATGGAATTACATGAAAATAAAAAGCTTCTGTGCAGCAAAGGAAACAATCAACGGAGTTAAGGGAGAGCCTACAGAATGGGAGAGAATCTTTGCATACTACACATCAGACAGAGGACTAATTTCAAGAATATACAAAGAACACAAGAAAGTAAATACCAATACAACAAATAAACCAATACATAAGTAGGCAAAGAAAATGATCAGACAGTTCTCAAGGGAAGAAGTTCAAAGAGCCAAGAAACACATGAAAAAAATTCTCAATATCCCTAGCCATTAGAGAAATGCAAATCAAAACAACACTGAGATTCCATCTCATTCTAGTAAGAATGGCCAAGATCAACAAAACAAATAAGAATAAATGTTGGCAAGAATGCAGAGAAAAAGGAACACTTCTACGTTTCTCATGGCATTGTAAAGTAGTTCAGCCACTTTAGAAATCAATATTGAGATACCTTAGAAAACTATATAGCCATATGACCCAGCTATACCACTCCTGGGAATATACTTAAAGGATGACAAATCATCATACCACAGGGACACCTGCATTTCCATATTTAATATAACACTCCTCACAATTGCAAGGGTATAGCATCAACCAAGATATCAATTAACAGGGGAATAGATTAAATAATTGTGGTAAATATATATGTCATTTGCAGCAAAATGCATGGAACTGGAGAATATCATTGGAAGTGAATATAGCCTGGACCAAAAAGAGAAATATCATATGTTCTCATTCATATTTGGGAGCTAAATCTAACTTAAAGGAAGAAGAAAAACCATAAATACATAGATATGTATTGAACAAAAAAGAATAATCAAGCTTATCTAAGAAGGGAAAATATAAGTAGAATAGAAAGAAGGGGAGGGGTTTAGTGGTGGAGAGCAGATTGTAGAAGAGGGGACAGGGAAAGGAAGTATAAAGAAGGGTGAAAAGGAGGAGAGGACAATCTCAAGTTACATGATGCAACTACATGAACACATGGGAAAAAATGGGAATGAAACCCATAATTGCATATGATTTTTACCCTATATTAATGAAAAGTTTTCATAAATTATGTAAGTTACTGTAAATGTAAACAAAAATGATATAATAGGTGCACAGTGGACATAGCAAAAGCTTTAGTACTCTGTACCCGAGTAACATTTATTAATGATAAAAAAAGTCTAAAGAGTAATTAAGATCAACTGGCCAGCAAATAGTAGAAATGTATTCCATATATATATATATGTATATATATATATATATATATGTATATATGTGTGTATATATATATATATATATGTATATATGTGTGTATATATATATATATATATGTATATATGTGTGTGTATATATATATATATATGTATCTATATATATATCTTCTATTTTTTTTATCAATTCATCCTTTGATGGCCACCTAGGCTGATTCCATAACTTTGTGTAAATAAAGCTACTATGGATGTGCAGGTATCCCTGTAGTATGCTCACGTAGATTCCTTCTGGTATCTACCCAGAAGTGGCAAAGGTGTATCACACAGTAGCTGTGTTTTTAATTTTTAATGTTTTGAGGAATCTCAATACTGATTTCCATAGTGACTGCACTAATTTGCATTCTATCAGACTCAGAAAGACAAATGTCATATGTTTTCTCTCATATGTTGAATTTAGGGGTGGAGAAGAGACATAGAAGTAAAAGGAGGGCTATTAAGGACATAGAAAGGGAAAGGGGGAGTAGAACGGGGATAAGAAAGGGTAATAGAGGAATTAGTATGATTAAAGTACATTATGTTCATGTATGTATATAATGCATATGCATTATACATGGATGAAAATGAAATCATGAAACCCATTATTTTGTACAATTAATATATGCCAATAAAAATTTTAGTACTAGAACTTGATAATGCACATTTGAAAGCCCTACCCAAAGCATACCGGATCAGAAACTCTAACGATACAGCCCAGCAGTGTGTTTTAACAAGCCCTCCACGTGATGTTAATTCACACTGCATTTTTGCAACCAGTGACTAGCCATTGGTTCTCAATTTACAGTACATAAATTTAGCTCAGTTGGTAGAGCGCAGCTCTGCAGTCTCTGAGGTCCCAAGTTCAATTCCCAGCACCACAAAAATGGGAGAAGGACGTGGCAACCCACTCCCGAGGCAATCCCAAAATAATCAACCATTGAAAACCCTATAAGGGTCACTATGAGTCGGACATGACTCAACGGCACCTAACAACAACAACAAGTCAAAAAACCCACAAAAGATCTACAACTTGCTTTCCATGTTATTTGTCATAAAGCTATTTAAAAATTTTACATGAACTTTGTAAAAATCTCATATTTAAAAACTATTTTGGCATAAAGGTTTTTCACTGAAGCTTCTGAATCTTCTATTCATTACACACAACCCAAAGATATAGCTATATTATTTATTTTTATGTGTTTATAAAAGAAACCATTTTCATGATAAAAATTTTGTAAAACAGATTTATAAGCTATAGCAAAAACATAACCTTTGGAGTTTACCCAGCCCTGAGAAAAGGGAATACTTAAAAGCCAAGCAGTCAATCCTAATTTTTATCTATTAAGGGAATTATATTCCAATTACAATCAATTACATATCTTGTTGTTGATGTTGTTGTTAGGTGCTGTCAAGTCGGTATCCAACTCATAGCGACCCTCATAGGGTTTTCAACGGCAGACTGTTTTGGGATTGCCTTGGGAGTGGATTGCCAGGTCCTTCTCCCATTTCTGTGGTGCTGGGAATTGAACTTGGGACCTCAGAGACTGCAGCACAGAGCACGACCAACTGAGCTAAATCCCAGCCCATTAGTAGCTGCATAATATTCCATTGTACAGATATACCAATTTATTTAATCTATTTCACTGAGTATTCATTTTGCAATGATTTTCAAGTGTTATTAAAATGCTATGACAAGTATTCTTATACTTTAATAAGAATATACATCTTCTACACTTTTTAAGAGGGGATAGATAATAGATTAGTGGCTTGGATATTTTAAAGGTTATGCTATATTACTCCCTACACAAAATTTTATAAATTGATATTCTGTAAGCAATATATAGCAGTATCAACTTCACTGTTTTCATAATAAATGTAATATTTTATTATGCTCCAACAAAATAGACAAAAATAGTATTTGTTATTTAATTTGTAATTATTTCATGAATTTTAAGAATATGTTTTTTCCCAGTTAGTCATTCAGTGATTGCATAGTAATAGTCACAAACATGGACTAATAAAAAATTATGCATCATATGGTTGTGAAAGCTGGACATTGAGCAAGAGAGACAGAAAAAGAATTGATGCTTTTGAATTGTGGTGCTGGAGACGTCTATTGAATATACCATGGACTGCCAAAAGAACCAACAAATCTGTCCTAGAAGAAGCGCAACCAGAGTGCTCCTTGGAAGCAAGAATGGCCAAACTGCGTCTTACATATTTCGGACATGTAGTCAGGAGAGAACAATCCCTGGAGAAGGACATCACGTTTGGAAGAGTGGCAGGTCAACACAAAAGAGGAAAACCCTCCACCAAATGGATTGACACAGTGTGTGCAACAACGGGCTTAAACATAAATAAGATCGTTTTCCTGGCACAGAATCGGCAAGTGTTTCGATCTGCTGTACATAGGGTCACTATGAGTCGGACTCAACTCGACGGCACCTAACAACAACAACAATGTAAAAAATTTTAAAGAAAGTAAACATCTCTGAATACAAAACGCATTTGGGAATTTTGGAGTGATGGGTAATATTCTGTATCTTGACCATGATATATCTTTATCACACTTTTATCACAACTTATACAGTTAAAAGGGTGAATTTTACTATATATAAATTATAAATCAATAAGTTTTACTTTTAAACACATCAGAGAGATTTATACTTTTCATATTTGCTACCCCAAAAATGATAAATAAAAGTCAGCCAAAACTATCAGTGCTTAAATAAATCATTTCAAAAAAGAAAGAAGATTTTGATATACAAATTGAAACTGTACATTGTACCCCACTGAACCAACAGATCTACCCTAGAGGAAGTGCAACAAGAGTGTTCCTTGGAAGCAAGGATGGCCAGACTGTGTCTCACATATTTTGGACATGTTGTTAGGAGGGACCAATCCCTAAAGAAGGACAACATGTTTGGGAGAGTGGCAAGTCAACAAAACCAACGAAGACCCTCAACTAGATGGATTGACACAGTGTCTGCAACAACTGGTTTGACCTTAAAAAAGATTGTGTTCAGCCAGGCGCAGTGGTGCACGCCTGTAATCCCAGCAACTCGGGAGGCAGAAGCAGGAGGATTGCAAGTTCAAGACCAGAGGCAGTCTGCATAACTTAGCGAGACACTGTCTCAAAAAGTAAAAATATGGGCTGAGGGTGCAGCTCAGTGGTCCAGCACTTGCAAAGTATGCAAGCGCAAGGCCCTGGGTTCAACCCTCAGGACTGAAAAAAATAAAATAAAATAAAATAAAAAGATTGTGTTCTTTGCACATTATTGGGGAACATATTGTTCTGTTGTACTTAAAGTCAGTATGAGTCAGACCCAACTAGCTGGCACCTAACAGACCACACCTAACAACAACAAAAATTGTCAGAGAACAATAAATACAAATACCTATCTCGCTAAGGGCTGGGATTTAGCTCAGTGGGTAGAGCGCTGCGCTGCAGTCTCTGAGGAACCGAGTCCAATTCCCAGCACCGCAAAAATGGGAGAAGGGCCTGGCAATCCACTCCCAAGGCAATCCCGAAAGAGTCAGCCATTGAAAACCCTTTGAGGGTCGCTACGAGTCGATGGCACCTAACAACAACAACAACAACAACAACATCTCGCTAAAGTGACTGAGCTAAAACTTATCTATATAGCAGGAAAATTAGGCTATTATATAAGAAAGAAAGAAAACTATTTTATTTATAAAAGCTAATGTATAGTACAGAATTCATTCAATAAGTAATTTGTTCCATAGGTATATTATTTTTTAATTCAGGACACTCATATATATTTAACATTTCTCCTACATAAAACAAGACTTTTTCATTTGCGATACCTCAAGAAAATGAAAAGTTCACTGATAATGTTTAGTAAATAGAATTTTTAGTGTGTACAGAAATATGAATTTTCAGATGTGACAGAAACTTTGCATGAAATAAGTAATTCTTGCACTGTTTTCAGGACATGAAAACTTTTTAGAAGGACATTTAGTAGTAGAGTAGCATAAATAACAAGAGAACATTTTTAAGGTAACTAAGAGTCCAGAGTAGCCTGCAGCCATAGCCTTATGGTGCCTAATCCCACCATATCTTGGAAGGTAAGCAGGGTTAGGCCTGGTTAGTACTTGGATGGGAGACCACCTGGGAACACCAGGTGCTATAAGTTTGGGAGACGGACCCAGTAACCCACTCCCAAAAAACGATTAGCCACTGAAAACCCTAGTGCTTGGTATTTAGTTCAGTTGGTAGAGCACTGCTCTGTAGTCTCTGAGGTCCCAAGTTCAAGGATATAAATATTGAATATAATACCATGGATTGCCAAAACAACCAAAAGATCTGTCCTACAAGAAGTGCAACCAGAGTGCTCCTTGCAAGCAAAGATGGCTAGACTGCATCTTACATATTTTGGACATGTAGTCAGAAGGGACCAATCCCTGGAGAAGGACATCATGTTTGCGAGAGGGCACGTCAATGGGAAAAAAATGAAGACCCTCCTCTAGATGGATTGACACAGTGTCTGCAACAACATGCTTAAACATAAATAAGATCATGTACCTGGCACAGAATCAGGGAGTGTTTCATTTCGCTGTACATAGGGTTGCTATAAGTCAGACTCGACTCGACGGCACCTGACAACAACAACAAGAGTCCAAGAATTAAGCCTAAAATCTATCAGCAAAATTAAATGAAACTGAGACATATTGTATTGGCAGATATAAGCACAGTTAAGGGTAATAGGGTCTTGGTAAATAAGAAAATCAAAACCGAAGGTTTGAAGCACAAGATGCTAACGTTCATCAGGTTGGTCTGTTGTGGAGAACCTAGAAGATAGAGCACAGGTATTACATTTACCCTCAGCTTTTCACTCAGGTCCCAAACACCAGAGTCAAGGAGCTTCCCTTTAGAGGCATAAATCTTCATCTAGTGAGAGAATACCAGCTGTATTTCCTCAGTAAGAGGTCAGTTTTTAATTTTTTAGAATCAGTATCAGATATGTGTTTCATTGTGGCATTTCCTTACAACTATATGATGTACTTTGTCTTATTCACTCCCTCATTTCCCCCCACTTTGCTCCTATCCCCACCACTATTCCCCTCCCCACTCCGAATATGTCCCCTTATACAGGAGGTAACTTTATAATTTTCTTTATATTTTGCCATCTGTATATCTCCTTTTTAGTGTATATTATACAAAGTAATAGGTTTCATTATTATATTTCCATACATAATTTGAACATGTTCACTCCCTCTATGACCATCTCTTATCCCCTTTGCACACACCTAACAGCTTCCCTTTTATTTTCATGTCTCTTTTTTCCTGAATTCTACGTATAAGAGAAAACATGTCATACTTGTCTTTGTGAATTTGGCAAATCCCACTTAACACGAGGATCTTCAGTTCCATCTATGTTCCACAAATAACATAATGTCATTCTTTTTTACTTCTTGAGCCTATAAGTAAACTTCCTGAGAAAACAGTTCCTCTCCTTCATAGAAGACTTCATATTGCAATAGGTATCCCACACTCCCCAAAAGACTAATCTGACTAGTCATGATTAGTGGAGTGCATTCTAATTTTTCAATTGCTCAATTTCATCCCACACCCATTATCTAGTATAAAACTGTTATTGCCTTCCACTTGCTCCTTTGTTTCTTCAAGCAGGTAGAATTATCTCTTGCTACACTTTAAAAAACGTGTATGTATATTGTGAAATATTATTGTCTTAGTATAAAATTTGACAACCCCACAATTCCTCTATTTCTTTCCTTGATGGGTTGGTTGGCACATTACTGTTCTGCTTGCCTTTATTCAGGGAGCTTTCAATTTCTCTTCTGCACAGGTAAGTGATGTGAGTTTCCAGGTGACTGAGTAGTTTGCCATCCTTAAACACATAATTTCCTACTTGGCTTCCTTGTGCCAAGTAGACTTGAACACATTCAATACATTGAAGAGCAGAGAAGATTTCCTCTATTTGCATTTTAAATATTTCATTATCTCATACGCCTTCCATAAATCTAGATAATTCCCTCTGTCCATCTAACAGAAGGTTACATTCTCTGCAAGCCTATATAGTAAAACTACAGTTTACTGAAGAGGTCAAATAGGAGGTATTCTAGCTGAACTAAATGTAACCTTTAAGTAAAACAAGTTTGAATTTCATTCCATAATGTTTATAAAAATCTACTGCCTTAGAAACTATGGGACAAATATGACATCACTTTGATTCAACATTTCATGGTAGTTTTGCATCATCATGAATATCTTTTATATTTCTAATATTGATGTAGTCCACAATAAAAATTTACGTGTATATAATTTAAAACTTTAAAATATTTGTAGAAACAATTAGATCTGGAGTAATTTATATCAGAATATGCCAGCTGTTTGGGGCTGGGGTTTAGCTTAGTTGGTAGAGTGCTGCTCTGCACTCTCTGAGGCCTTGGGCTCAATGCCCAGCACTGCAAAAAAATGGGAGAAGGACCTGTTCACCCACTCTCGAAACAATCAGCCATTGAAAACCCTATGAATGGCAGAGAAGCACTGACAGTACCAGGCTTGGCACAGTGTTAGGGAGTGTTTCACTCTGTTGTACATGGGGTCACTATGAGTCAGACCAAACTTGACATTACCTAACAACACCCGGCCAGATGTTGGAGAGGAAACAGATACAAGAGGTCTTCCTTTAAGTCAGACTTTCAGTGGTCACATGCTTTTCTAAGCCAAAGACTTCTCTCTGCTGAATCTTGAGGAAAGTGGATAGTTGCCCAGTCTAGACCACTACTGAATAGTTCAGTCTTCAGACACTCTTGGGGCTTCTGCCTAATAACAGAAGATTATGGTGATATTTCTATTATTAGGAACTATTGCATCCAAACATGGGCTGTAAATATGCTGAGGTTATTAGTATAACAACATCAAAAAAACATGTTGTTAGGTGCCGTCAAGCCGAGTCCCACTCATAGCGACCCTATGTACAGCAGATCGAAACACTTCATGATTTTGAGCCAGGCACATGATCTTATTTATGTTTAAGCCATTGTTGCAGACACTGTGTCAATCCATCTGGTGGAGGGTTTTCCTCTTTTACGTTGGCCTGCCACTCTCCCAAACATGATATCTTTCTCCAGGGATTGATCTCTCCTGACTACATGTCCAAAATATGTAAGACACAGTCTGGCCATTCTTGCTTCCAGGGTGCAGTCTGGTTGCACGTCTTCTAGGACAGATTTGTTGGTTCTTTGGCAGTCCATGGTACATTCAATATTCATCTCCAGCACCATAATTCAAAAGCATCAATTCTTTTCCTTTCTTCCTTATTCAATGTACAGCTTTCATAAACATATGATGGGACTGAAAATACCATGGCATGAGTCAGACGCACCTTTGTCTTCAATGTGACATCTTTACTTTTCAATACTCTAAAGAGAT